>JZSA01004307.1:0-18881 GCA_000956155.1 Cotesia vestalis | reverse complement strand
TAATAATAATAATAATAATAATAATTATAAATAACTAAATTGATCGACTATTTCCCCGAGTTTCAGGTTTGAAATAATCGGCTGCACATCTTTGATGTCGTTATCTTCAGGAAAGTCAAAGATATCATCATTCTCATCGCTGGACGGGGATCTTATCCCCCTGACAGGCTCGGCAGCCACTCCCTTATCGACTGAGGCAGGATCTGTAATTTTAGAGCTCGGAAAATTTCCATTTAAATTATTACTCGGGTTATTCAAAGACAGTACCGATGCTTCTCTTTTGGTGATTTCGGGAGCTTTTGTAGCATTTTCCGGCTCGACTGTCGATGAAACAGGGTCTAGATTAATATTCACTCTCGCTTCTGCTTTATCGGTGGAGTTAGCGCTGGTGGAGGTCAGGTTGGTCACGTTTGTATTATTGGAGTTGTCCAAATCACCCATGAATCTCAATGAAGGAGTTGAAACGTTGGATTCCTTGGCAGCTTCTTCTATTCTGGCTCCAGATTCTGTGCTATGTCCTCCAAGACCCGCAGCAGAGTCAGAAACAATTCTAACCGTGGAATTTATGCCATCGAGAGCCTTGGTCCCGATTTCAATCAGAGTTTGCCCCAAATTGGGCGCCAGGTCTTTGGGATCAACGACGCCCCCTGTCGCGCTTTTAGACATTATACTTATCGCGTTGACCGGGTTCAGGTTGTCGAAAAGGCCTCTAGACTCTGATGGGAAGAAAAATCGGCTTTGAATATCCGAGTTCTGCGGCTTCAACAAGTCCGACATAGAAATATTTTGGACATCAGCATCAATATGATTGCTAGGTTTATTTTTTAAAGCCATAACTCGGTTAGCGGTCTGGTAAAAGAGCCTCAGAAATGTCTTCATCAGCTTCTTGTTCATTTCCAGTGAATTCGGGTCGTACTTTTGGGATCCATTGTTGGAAATTTCTTGAGACGTGACACTCTAAAAAAAAAAAATATTTATATAATTAATTAATCGATTGATTGGATTAATTAAATTTATTTTAATTATTTTTATACTTACCCAGACAAAGAAGAGAAGAAAAACAATAAAGTCGATCGGTCGCATCTTGTTGAATAATCCAGCTGGTGAAATAACTTGTTTTAAATATCTCGGCAAGGTTAGTTATAATTAGAATAATAAACGATTAGTTTCGAGTAGCACGTTCCATGTTTCTATTATTCGTTCATGGTATGGTAGTAGTTGGTAAGTACGATGAGAGGTTACTTGGAACCCGATATGGCGAATAACGAATAACGATTTTACAATTGTACTAAGAAACGATTGGCTGATGTGTATTCCAATCTGATGAATTTTTAACATCGACTATTGTTTCGTGTGATGACTAACATTCTAATCACCGATTATTTTTTTTAATACTTCTGGCTTATCGCTTAAATTAACGATCCTCAAATTAAAACATGACACTCTAATATCACTCTTACTGAATTTAATACTCGTGATAATGTTGTTAGTGCTGGTGGAAAAATGAAAAATTTTATTGATATTGATACGCGGAATATTAATTCATTTTTATTTAATATACTAATAATTAATTAACTGATTTTAGGATAGATTTATGGCTGCAATGTTGTAAGAAATGCCGAACAACTTTCCTCGGTTGGTAAACACTGCCCGAAAGCTTCCAACAACAATGGCTCTTCTTTGACAACGCATTCGTAGTCGTTGAAGGAAACTTTGCCGTCGTGATCGACGTCCAATTTTTTTAGGATTAGCTCTGATAAATCTCGCACGCCTTCGTCGGGATCTTCTTCGCCTGGCTGTTTTATCAGACAATTTCTGGTAATAAATTATTAATAATTATTTACATTATTTTGAAGTTAAATTGGGAAAAATTTTTTTACACTTGAATTAGCAGACATTTGACAACTTTTTTAAAAATTTTTCTTTGAAAATAAATAAAGACACTAAAGTTACCTGACACAAGAAATTTGCTAATAATTTTTAACATCAAATGATTATCAAAAAATTCTACATTTTATTTATTATATAAATTTGAAAGTGTTCTAGATGTCCTCTAATTTCAGTATCATTTTTTCTTATTGAACTTTTTAATTAATTTTTTTCTTTATGTATTTAAAATAATTCTTACTTGAGTAATTGAAACATTTCATCCTTGGTAATAAATCCATCGCTATTCAAATCATAAACTCTAAAACAGAATTCCATTTTATCTCTCAGGGTTCCACGAACAAAAACGTCTAATCCCATGATCCAAGATTCGAGTCTGATAGCACCTTCACTATCACGATCCCAGCAGCAAAACATTCGTTCAATCAATGCGTCTTCTGTGATAATATCAAAGGTATTGTGCAGCAGTTCACGGAATATCGTTCTGTCGATACCCTATCGATTAAAAAATAAAATAATCATCATCATCATCATCACCATATTTCTATTAATAATAATAATTATAAAAAGAAATATAGAAAAATTATTAGCGTTTAAGAGAGAAGCGAGAAAAAAAAATAGTGCTAAATATAATTAAAAATTAAAAATACAAGTGCAATTGTTAAATAAATTTTAAAAAACGTTTGATTAATGAAAAGAATAAAAAAAATTTTTTTCTCTCAGTGTAATGCTGTGATAATTTTTAGTAATGCATTTTATAGCTAATTAATGATTAAATTATAATTAAATATTATAATCTTCAGAAAGATTAAAATAAAAAACTAATTCTTCTTAACTTACTTCAACAGTCTGGATAGTCTGAGGAGCTCCCTTGGTGAACAAAGTAACCCCGATTTTGGCCGTAGGAACGGTCGTAATTTTCCTGTAAATCTTGCACAAAGCTTCAAGTTCCGGGCGAGAAAACCTCGTCTTCTTCTTTAGAGCCTCAACAACTTTGGCATGGTAAGCTTTCATAGCGGCTTCCTCGGTGAGCTTTCTGCGCCTTCTTCTCTGGACCTGTTCCCCGGGTTTCTTAGAGTTGACTGAGGGCTTGCGTCCGCTCGACAAGAAGATGGAAACGCTTTTCATTACCAACGCCCCCGCCCGTGCGCTGATCGGCAATCGGCTAAACAGGGCGCCGACGTCGCTTCCGCCCCCACCTACATGACCTTTCTTCGGGGTTGTGCTCAATCTTTCAGACATTCTTTCCTATTTTCTAACAATATAATCAAATCTTTTGATGAATTACAAATTATCTTTTTTTTCTCATGCAAATATTGACCTTTGAAGCACGATATATTTTCTAAGTTTCGCTTAGATTAGACTTGTGGTGCGTGCTTAGCGGACGTTAAACTATTGTTTAATTTTAACTGCTTTGCTTGCTTTAAATGAAAAGCTTTTTTCAGTAATTAAAATAGAAGAACTCATTTTAATTATAATTAGTTTTTAAAAAACTAACCACGCGATTCTTGTTAATTTTTTAATTTTTTTTTTTTTTTTTAGTTTGGAAGAGTATGAAGAAAAAAAAATTTCTGATCCTAGAAAAATAAAATAAAATCTTGGAACAATTTAAAATTTATAATGTAGATACATGGTGCAGCATAATTTATATGTATCTTGTTGAATTGAAAAATAATAACTAGCTTGGGAAGAAATATATAGTACCACGGAAATCGGCGATGGCATGCGTGCAGGACTAATGTGCTGTGCTATAACAATAATACATAATATTATCATTGGTATATTTATAGAGAAAAAACTTACCTATTCCACGCACCGAGTTAATCCCAGTAATCCCGAAGAAACACTCGGTCGTTGGTAGCAACCAGATAGCATCGATCAAACATCTTCGTACTTTAGTTACATTACCAACTACTATGTAATACTGATACTAATACTCATAGTTATGGAAGTAATATAAATTTAACTGGGTAAAATTATTGTTTTATTGCAAGTACATACGGGTAACTGTTTCATATCGGTCATCATATTTTTCTGATTATAATTTAGAGCGGTATTTGAACTGCAATTATGTAATAAAAGTAACTATTATGTTTTAGTGTGGTGTGTATGTAAATAGTAATACAATAAAATTTTTTGTTGTAGTGAAAGAATAAGTCGCGCGTTGCGTGATCTTGGAGTTCGTGCAAGGATCGGCAGGTAAGATTGAGAATTATTTAAGAATTTTAACGGGCTACTGATGGCTGAGTAATGCAATTTGATGTTAATTATAAGAAATAATTGATTGTAAACTTTTGGGTTATTGAAAAGGTTACTTTGGTTCATTGTTGGCTTGAGAAGGTTGAGGAGGGAAAAATAAGTTGAGGAAGAAATTACTTTTGATTGATGAATATGAAAATGGATATAAGTAGTGGTTTCTGACTTTATTAATAAGTTATTTTTATTTTTGAGATTTTGGAAAGCTTTTGATAGCTTTTTTGTCTTCAAAAATTGGAAAAAATTTTGGCTCTCATGTTTTTGGACAAAATTTCTATTTTATCTTTTTTTGATGTATTTTTTTTTAGAAAAGTACATAAAAAACAAATAATTTAAAAAAAAAAGTGAAATATAACTTTTTAAAAAATTTTTTTGAAAATTTGTAAAAATTGTGGTAATCAAATTTTTTTTTAAATTGTTCATTTTTCTGTTTTAAAAAAAAAATTTTAAAATTGATTTCAACAAATTCTGAGTACGTATAACTCCTTAATATTAATAATAACAATAATAATGATGATAAAAATAATACGCTCGTAAATATAATTACTCTTTTATTAGTTACAAAAAAAGTAGAAAATTATATTATTATTATAATAATAGTTTTACAAAAGTAAAAAATGTATAATTTTAAAAGATTTATTTTCCTAGATATCAGAAAAGTAATCCGCCTCCCGATCTGCAAAGAAGAAAACAAAAATGGATTTAGTTGCATAGCCCATAAATTACGAATAAAGCCATGAATAAAATAAACTATGAAAACAAAAATAACTACCCAGATGCTGAATTTGCGCTGGCGTATGCACCACTTCCCCACGGAGAGTTAAATGACGCAGCGTTAGCATTAGAAAATGAAGAAGATTGTCCATTATTTTGATAAGGATAATAATTATTACCGTAACCACCGTAGCCCTGGTTGTAGTTTCTGTCGTAGTTATCATAATTGTCGTAGCCGCTGTAGTAATCGCCACCGTGACTGTGAGGACGATAACCGTGATGATTGTAACGATGAGGATCAGGATCGGGCAATGCTGCCCTTACAACTCTCACATAGCCGCCTTAAATTAATTGAAAAAAAAATTTTTTAAATTAACAAATTTTCATAAAAAGTAAATTATTGTTATTGCAATTATAATTACCACTTGGAAGTGACGATGGGAAGGCAGAAACGCAGCAAACGCAGACCGCGGCAGCGAAGAACAAAACAGCAAGTTTATTCATTTTTCTAATTAACGATTTAAATTTTATTAAATGAAAAATCTAGTTCAGTTTGCTGTTTAGTGATCTTACGAATCACGATCTCGACTGATGTTCAACCTTACAAAGTTGTCTTATATATACGAGGGACCATCAGCCATCTCTTGACCGTCTGGCGTTGGGATATCCCGGCGACCTTCCAATGTGTAAACATTTAATATAATATCAAATATAGCGGCTGTTATTTTAAAACCGCAGGTATTTATGTATATTATTAACGAGAAAGTGTTGCGTCTTTTCAAATCAAAAGAAAGAAAAAAACTATTAATTGTTTCCGGCTAGAATTTGACTTTTAGTAGTCCTTCAAGGACTTTTTCTTGTTCTCGCTTCAAATTTAACCATCCGGCTCGATAAATGTTAACTAATTCCTAAACTACTATCAGGAAGATAGATTTTGCCAAATATTATATATTCTATACTTGTTTTTTCAATTATGACATTACGGTTTTGATTTATTGGTTTCCTGGATTGATATTTTACACGGTTAAAACTTCAAGATTCACCAAAATTTAAACTTAATGTTTTTTTAAGGAGGATATTAGTCACTGCACTAAAAAAAAATTAACTTGAATCAAGAGTAAAATTCTTGAACCAAGAAAATAATTTTGAAGAAGCTCATTGTCTTGAATCAAGACAAAAAATTCTTAAATCAAATAAAATAGACTTAAATCAAGTGAAATTTCTTAGTTTAAGAATTTTTTAACTCAAAACAAGAAGATGAAATTCTTCAAAATTATTTACTTGATTCAAGTAAATTTTTTTTTTGTGTGTGAAGATCGAAAAAATAGATGATTTTCAGAAATTTTTTTGACTGAGATAATAAATGAATTTTGGGATCGGGTTTTTTTTATTTTATAAAGTATACATTGAAGATCATTCTCCTAAATTTTGATTAAAAAATATCATGTTACATATAAAAAAAAAATTTTTTTTAATTTCACAGTGATTATCCCCCTTAAACACAAAATTTTTTTAGATGTATTTAAATGAACTATAATATTTTTCTTAACAATTACTATAATTGATTTCTTGAATTTTTATCGTAAATCCCAAACATTAATAAATTCCATCTATATTTTAAATACTAAAATAAATTGAATCTAATTGTAAGTCAACAATCTTCTGAATAAAAAAATCTAACACATTTTTATTTTCTTAAAACGTCTTCGGGATTCCCTCAGGCTAATTTGCATGTCCGTATGCGTCATAGAAACTTTCGATAGAGACAAAGTATTCCACTGACGTCCTTGTTCCACTCTCTTGACCCTCAACTCTTTCTCAACAGCCAAACTTTAAAATAAGTGTAAAAAGTAATCCGGTATCAACTTTAAATTAAATAAATAAACAAATAAATGTTCAGGATTTTCCCAGTTTCTTTATTGTACCATTATTAAACTTTATACTTAGAAATACATCGTATACATTACTTCTGATAAATATTTCAGAATATTTAAATCTTAAATTTCTTCTTATTCTTGACTCTGGTTGCGTTTCTTCTTTCTACAATCAATTCATTATAAATAAAATAATAAATTTTTAATAATTAAATTAATTTTTTATTCTTACCCATTAGGAGACCCGCCGTAGGCAGTCGCAACAGAACTAGCAACTCCACCCTTGCCAGTAGAATAACTATTAGCAATAGCAGTGATCATCCCCGAGCCAGAAGAACTTCCGCTTTTTCCAGCAGATCTGGGAAAGCTGAACATCATCGGGAAGAAATTAGTTAAATTAGGAACGCCCTTGTTTGACTTAGAAGGCAAATAGGGCTTGAAGGTATCATCATCTTCTTCTTCATCTTCCTCTTCATCAGTTGCAACGTTAACTGTAGTCTTCTTGGTCTTATTCCCTTGAGGATTTACCGACACTGGCTTCGTAACTTTTTCATCTTCCTGCTCCTCTTCTTGGAATGGAACTTCAGGTAATCCTTCATCTTCATCTTTCTGCGAGATTAATTAAATTAATTGATAAAAAAAAAATTAAATTAAAGCAATGAATAAAAAATGATAAATTAATATAAACCAATTGAGTTTCAGGCTCGTTTCCGAGCTCTTGGTCACTCTGGCTCGCAGGATAACTGACGTCCTCTTGATTACCGTAGACCGGTGTACCTTGCTGTTCTGGTTCTGGCGCAGCCTCCGCCTCAGCCTCTGCACTCAGAAAATGAGGTTGAGCAACAGGTTCTGGAGCACGCGGTAGATAATTTCGGCTGTGGGTTCCTGCAAGATATCCTCCGCCGCTGACCGCATTACCCTGTGCAAATACACCAGTCGCCTGACTACCAGTTGAGTATCGTACCGGCCGGTAGAAACCGGTCAGCATCATCGCTCGTGGTGAGTTGTACGATGCAATAGGGTTCCTTCTGTCCCTCATTAGTAATAAACGACCATGTTGATGATTTTTTATTAATCTTGCTCCTAAATTTTTATTCAAAATTTATTTTTAGACATTTATGATAAAAATTTATCATTTAGAATTTTTAACTTGAAAATATAAAATAATTACATATAGATAAAAAAAAAATCAACTTAATTTAAATAATTTTGATCAAAAATTTTCTTCTTTAATCAATTAAAAAAAATATGATATAAATAATTTTGTAACAAAATAATCATAAAATTATTTTTAATTAATTATTTAAATTTGATATTTTGTTACAAAAAAAATTTAAACTAAGAAGAAATGAAAAAAAAAAAAAAAAAAAAAAAAATATCTTACCAGGTCGAACTAATTCGCGGGCTTCAATAGAAACAATAGAAGCAATGAGTAAACCAGTTATCCACCAAGTCATTTTGGTCTTAATATTATCTACTTTAAAAATCTTAAAATCACTGAAAAAGCACAAGATATCAGAGAGTTGTCTTCAATGAAGAGTAACTAGGTATTGTTATAAAATTTGCAATTGCTTTTATACCTCCTGGGAGATAGAACAGGGCGGGATCGCGGTATCTTTTGCATTATTTTCTCCCTCCAATTCTTTCCATCATAATCTTTTTACTGTTTATCTCTCGGCTTCTCAATATGTAATTCTCTATATGCTTCTCTGTCATCTCTATCTTATTTTCATTAGCTGGTAGACAGTTGGACGCAAGCACTACGCTAGTACCCATAGTCTCGGTAACAAACACAAACGCACGTGCATTGGTCACCAAATACGTGATCGGGGTCCAGATCAAACCCGCTGAATATCGTTAATTTATTATTATATCGCGGATTATTCGCTCCCAGACTCAATGTCGGTGAACTTTCCCGACTATCAATTATTTGCTGCTGGCTGGACGAGGGACTTGTTTTCTTCCCTGATTTATTGTTTACCTAAATGAGGATTTTTATGTATAATAACAATAACGATTACCAAGGCAATATATCACCGCAAACTGCTACTTTATAAATTTACCATTTAAATTAGCTTTTGACTGATGACTGATGCTCAAAAGTACTGCCGGGCATGTAATAAACGATAAGACGGCTGTATATTTGAATTTATAAGTTATTAATATTTTTAAATTCTTTGCCGTCGGCTGGAATTCCGGAATCTTATTTGCTAGACCCTTTGATGCGTCAATGCCTTCATCTATTGAATTACAATCGTTACTACTGACGCACTTGGCTATTTTGCCAAGACTATAAATCTTTCGCAACGCAAGTGTCCATCATTTTCCTTTTAAAGTCGATTAAAAAAAATTTTTTTGAGTAGTTTTCGCGAATTTTTTCCAAGTTTTATTTTATATCCCTTTAAAAATAAATTGAAATTGATTTAACTTACCTCAAAAATAATGATTTTTTAAATTTAATTTTAATTTGCAGAATTTAATTTAATTCACAAATTTTTGAAATTTAATTTCAATTAAAAAAGTATTTTCAAAGTTATAAAGATTTTTGTAAAGCCTTCCCCAAGTGTGTCGCATAAAATAGGGCTAAGGTTGAAAACGTTGAATGTTTTTATTTTAAAACTGTATTTTTTAAAATCGGTAAACAAGATTTATAAAAAAAGGGCTGATAAGATCAATCTCTAAATTAAAAAAATTTTTTTTTGACTATATTGTCCAGTAGTTGATCCAAGGATTAATAATTTCGAATATATTTTTTATTTTTATGAACAATTTAAGGCTTAAATTTTTCATCGAAAATCGTGAATTTTTTTTTTGTTAACCCGCTAATTTGTTAAAAATAGATATTTTGATTAATTGCTAGATAATATCTTATATTAGTGGAATTTTTTTGGATTTTTTAATTTCTATTTCTATAACTGCTTAACTTTACAATTTTTTTTCTTACCTAAAAATATAACTTCATATCAGTTAAAAACTTTATTCGTTTTCTTCAACTAAAAGTACGTCGAAAAAAAAAATGCAGTCTATTTAAGTTCGCGAAAGTCAATTATTTATTTTCTTAGCATCTCCTTTTGCTTGTCTCGTCCCTATAAATCCTCCTACTAAAATAGACTAAATATTAAAAAATCTCAATTTTAAAACCTACAAAAAATAGAGTAAAAAATCTGAATAAAAGTCAAGAAGAAACTCAAAAAATAATTATAAAACTGAAAAACAATTTAAACAAACCAATCATCGATGAACTGAAAATCATTAAAATTCATGCCGCATAAATCCATTGAACTTGTCCGTACGATAGTCTATATACATGTCCCATCGATAAATATTTATGCCAGCATCCTTTTTTGGCAATTATGTTACGTCAAAAGGCGTATGACAAACCGATAAAATAACAATTTTATTAAAGGGAGCGTCGGTTTATCATTCCATATTATGTCTGGATTATCCTGGCGGGTTTTTCGGAATATAGATGCCCGAAAATGAGCCTCTTAAATGTTAACGGAAAATACGATGCGATTACTTATATCCTAAATAATGAAGATGATGATGATGATGATGCAATTCCCATAATAATGTAATTCCAAGCTCGTCCGTTGGGCCATTCGTCTTTGAGCTTGAATATGAATCTCCTTTGTCTGTTCTGATGATTGTACGGTTTACGCGGCTCGGCATATTTCCGTCGCGTGCACACTCGAGCCAAAGCCAGCTCTATCTCCGGGCTTTACTCAGGTTGTTGGAGAAACCCTCCGAGAATTCCAAGAAGCCCTGTTACGCGCATAAAATTTTTAGTTTTGTATATGTCGAAGATAAGTACTCACCAAGCTCAACAATATCTATGTTATCTACATAAATGACAATTAAAGTTGTTATTGTTTTTGATAATACATATAATCTACTTAGATACAAGCGAAGCTACTAAAAGCGTGTTAATATGAGTATATTCATTTCTTCCCGAGCCTGGAACTATAAAATGTCGCTGTTAGTGAAGTTATTAATAATTGCGTGATGCTGATAGTTAATATCAATTCTCATACTGTAAAAATTTTAAGAATTTTTGTAACAAATAAATTATGGCAAAAAAAATTATAAAAAAAATTGACATTTAGAAATTTTAAAAAACTACGAATGCAATTTTTTAAAAATAATTTTTTGGAGCAAATTTATTTGTAAAAAAAAAATTCAAAAATTATAAAGTGACAGCTAACTTTAATGTCATATTAGGGTGCGCCAAAATGTAACTTCTGTGAAGAACCTTTTGAGTTCCGATTTTAACAGGGGCTGTGTTTAGGCATTTTCTGAGATATTTTGGGGAGAGAGGATTTATTTGATTTTTATAGAATTTTTAACAGCAGATTTAATTATGACATTAAAGTTAGCTGTCACTATTATAATTGTTTTATTTTTTTTATTAAATAAATTTGCTCCGAAAAATTGCATTTATTACTTTTTTAATTTTATAAATGCCAATTTTTGTTCTTATTTCTTTTGCCATAATTTATTTGTTAAAAAAATTTTTAAAATGAATTATTATCTGCTAAATTGATTCTTATATTTAATTGGGCACTTCCGGCCAAATTTTGAATTTTCAGCGGAAATGCCCAAACTAAGCTTCTGCTAAAAAATTCTATGAAAATCAAATAAATCTTCTCTCCTCGAAATATCTCAGGAAATGTCCAAACACAGCCTCTGTTAAAAGCGGAATTCAAAATTCCAATTTTAAAATGTTCTTCACGGAAGTTAAATTTTATAATACATTTATACTTATATATATATATATTGTTCTGTTGCAGTGTATCGACATCAACATTGACAGTAAAAGTAAACTGGAAGTATAACCAACGCAGACAGCTGTCATCCAGTGGCTTGAGATTTATCGTCTTCCATAGCCCTAAAAGCATGTCAGAGTCTCACCGGCTGATGTTCGCTGATGTATATTCTAATCGTACAGGCACGCAATGTGAGATACTATAATGATGAGTTACGAACGATGAAATATTATCCAGTAAATTTAAATATTATTTTAAATAAAATTACTCGCGTCAGTCAACGACCTCGGAATCGGAGTCATAACAGCCCGAAAATATATAAATTTTTATATATTGAAGATTCGAGACAGAAAAATATAATCGCTGACAATCAAATAGCCAATTTTTGCATCGTTGTCTTCATTTGGCTATAAATAGCGCAAACTGATCAGTAGTCGAAAGCTGAGAGTGTTTATCGATAAATATTTTAGCGATATAACTTTAGCTACAGGTGTAGCGCTGATGAGACGGACATGTTTGCATGCAATACGCCGTGAATTTCCAATTCATTAAATTGATACCGAGACTTAGTAGTTTTACGAATTGTCTTATTTTGGTATGATTGGCTGGATTACGGTCTAAGTATGCGATGGTATAATTGGCTACGGTAAATTATAATAAATTATATTTATGATTTTTTTTTTCTTTTACAGAAAGCTTAGTTCAACAATTTATTGGTAAAGTTTTGATTAAATTATCTGATGACATTTAAAAGAAGAAATAAGATATTTGATAATTTTTAGAACTTTTTTAACAAATAAATTATGGCAAAAAAAATTGACATTTAGAAATTAAAAAAAATTAAAAATGCAATTTTTTAAAAATACATTTTTGGAACTTATTTTTTTGTTGAATAAAATTTAAAAATTCTCTAATGACATGAAAGTTTTATTTTGAAATTGTAATTTTTATAGTTTTTTTTTCTTGGGAAGCTTAATTATTTAAATATATACCACAAACTAAAATTATTCCTCTGTTATAATAAATTTAGACTATTGTTATAATTATTCAAAGGTAAAATTAAAAATAATTAAAATCTAACTACTTAATTATATAAATTTTTAAATTATTTAATAATAAAACTAAAATATAGTCATAACTACAAAAAATTTCAACATGTTTAATTCACAAGTTCTAAATAATTTTTTTACGGTGAATTTTTTTACAAAATTAAATATTTAGTATTGTATAAATCTAAAAAATAAATAATTTATTTTTAATGAAACTAAAAAAGGAACAAAGGATTAGGTAATAAATAAAAAAAACGCATATTTTTTTTGTTATGTGACTGCTAATTTTATTATACTTTTGTTACAGCCAAAGTCCGAAAGCAGGCCGAAACGTGTGATCACAGATAGGGTGGTGAAGAATCGTGCGGTTGTTGTCTTCAACGAAGCGTGCTAATTTATTCACCGAAATTGATTTTCAGAATTAAGTATCCAGTGTTCTAGTGCCCTGGATAAAAAAATGCATACGTCAGTAAACTTGATTTAAAAAAAAAAAAAAAAAAAAAAAAAGTTTTTTTTTTTTTTAAATAAAGAAGAAATAGCAAACCATTGAGTTGTACGTCGTTGCCGTTTGTTCGGTACGTCTTTGATCCGACTGCCGTCACTGGATACGAGCCTAAAAGCCATTTCCGTAGGTTTGCCAGGTCCTGTGGTTCCTGATGGCACGTTCATCAGTATTTTTTTGTCTTGGCGATTCTCTTTAGATTTTCGTTTAACGCTCAAATCCGATGACACCACAATATCACCGAATGATTGACCAATCATAACTACAAAGTGAAATAATAATTTTCAAATTAAAAACTATCAAATAAAATTCAATTAAATTTAAATACTTACATTTTTCGTCAGTCAGTGCTTGTCCTTGAACATTGACAATTACGCACACCGACAGAACCAACAAAAGAGCCAAAAGTTGCGCCATGATCGGGATAAATGTCGGAAGGCCTAAAGGTTTTTTTTTATTTTTTTTCTAGACAAAAAATAAAAATTTATTATTGAAGTATGATTGACAGATAAAAATTATAAAATATATATTTTCAGGTGATAATAAAACAGCTTTAATTTAAAGAGCGATCAAAGTAAAAGTCGAAACTCGGAATTGACGAGGTCACTTCTGGTGAACGTCGATCGCGGTGTGAAACTCGATGCCAAAAATCAAAAGTAATTTTATTTCAATATAATAAATAATTATTTTTAAAAATTTGAAATTAATAATTTTAAAAATAAAAATAAAATATTAAAAATTATTTAATAGATGTATTTCAAAAGAGCTTGGATTCACTTACCGACACTACCCCGAGATAACTTTCCGAGACGACAACCGCACGAGAAATGCGAGCAGGATTGTAAGCAAGCCCACGGGATTACTCTTTCTTCTGTACCCTGCAGCAACTATATGCTATACCAGCAGCATTTACCAGATAGAGAACAGGAACAACACGAACGAGTACCACTTGGGACACGCAGTGTTCTTTAAAAGATTACATACACAGACTGTAGGTTGTTGCACCGGACGAACCACTTTCTATTTCATTTTTTTGGACTCCCTTCTCTTCTCCCTCGTACTCGTACTCTTGATGGAATAAGGACGGGTTTACCGGCTGACAGGGCCGTAAGAGAATATATCCTCCTAAATTATCCCTAACGAATTTACGAACTTATGCATCACTTACGTCCTTTTTTTCGTACATTTCTTCTTAAAAAAATTCTAAAATCTAAAAATTTTCATAGTAAAATTATTATTACTATTTTTATTATAAAAATTTTTATTTAAATTTTAATATTTTTAAAATTTCAAGCCTTTTATTCCTCCCTCACCCTTTTATCTTTTTTATTCCTCAGACTTTCTCTTTGATTTTTACTCTTTAGTTCTTTCCTTCTCTCTCCCCTTGTTTCATCAGCAAAAAAATCTTGCCGATTTTATTTTAAAGAACATCTGGTGGCTGGAACCGGACAAAGAGCTCGTAAGCTTCAGAGAAATCTTAAAGATGCATTTTAAAGAAAAACTTAACATGCAACACCGTCAGTTTTTTTATTTTATTTTTATTTATTGTTTTAGAATTTATATAATAAATAATTTTTTTTTTTTTTTTTTTCAGGATCAGATGAGCTTCTAGTAGTCGTAGCTGAAAAAAAATCAAGTCATTAAAGTAAGATTATTAATTTTCAATAAAAATATTAATATTGAAAAAAAAAAAAAGGAAAGTATTGAAGAATACTTTTAATTATAAAAACATTAATGTCGGATAAAAATATCCTGTAGAATTAAATTCAATCAGTCGGGTTTAAATAATTATTAAAAATAATAAATACTGAAAAATGATTACTGATTAGATTAATTTTTTATTTATACAAAAAACCAACAGGAATTTAAAATCCGTCTGAGCATTACCTAGGAGAGGAGAGCAAAGCAAGCAATAATAATAAGAATAAGAATCGGAATGAGTGTAACCGATGATATTAAAAGCGGTGTCTCACCCTCTGGATAGAATCCCTTTAAAACGAGTTTGGGTGTCTAGCCTCGCTGTTTGTCGATACGCGAAGCAGGTCTAAGACGGGGCTGGTGCCTGAGAACCACCGAGTGTAGAAACTCCGTGCACCGGAGTTGAGAGTTTAATATAATGTATGTATGTAGTATATACATATATACATATATAAATCTAGAAGGAAGAAATCTCTATAGAAATATAGAGACCGAGATATTCATTTAGTCCTTCTCCTTTTCACACGTCCAGACGAAAAAAGTATTCACCCGTTCTTGTCCCCGTCTGGCTCCAGAACAATACCATCCCGAGAAGAGACCATTAAACAACTCTCGCACCGTATAGTAACCCAAAGCCTTTACATCAGCAGCTTAAAAGGGCACATAAATAAATACACTTGGTAAGTATTTACATTGCAGAAAACCATTACACGCTGGATAGAAGACCCCGAGTCGTTTATTATGATAAGATTTATGTCTTTGCTTGCTTTGTCTTCTTCACCCTATTTTTTATTATTCTCTCTTTACTTTTGCTTTCTTCATTTCAATTCGTCGTCGCTTTGGCTTTTGCTCAGTTGTTATTATTATATTTATTTATTTATTATTTTACTGACACAATAGAGGATTAATTTATAGTAAATTTAGTTTAATTACTTCAGAAAAGAAGAAAACTGAGGCTGGTGGCCAGAAGATGCCTGAGCTGTGCTAAAAGAGGCCGAGAAAGGCCCGAAATTGAAACTCGCGCTCTGAGCGTTTGCCTGGCTATTGCCGGCTCCAGAAGATCCTGCGGATGCTGTGGCGAAGCTACCAGCCTGATTATTGTTCGGGTAATAACCCCCGTGGTCTGGTCTTGGTCTTGGTCTCGGTCTTGGGCTGAAAAATACAAAATAAAATAAGACAAAATAAGGATTAAACTTATGGGATTTCTGTGTAAATTTCAATGCAAGTGTGTGAGTGAAAGGGAGAAGAGGGAATGAAGAACAAGAATAAGAAGAAAAAGAGAGTTCATTAGCATTGTACGTTCAACGAACCCGTTGCCGAGACAGCCGTGACCTCGACAGCCATGACCTCTTGGAAAGTTATGCTTTCTATGTCCAAATAATTCGCGCCCTTCAGGTACACCAAAATCTGAATCTATTAAAAAAAAATTACAATTTATTATTATTATTATTATTATTATTATTATTATTATTTGATATTTTTTTTTTAATTAAAAATTAGAAAGAAGAAATTTTTTTTTACAACTTACAATCATCTGATGAAGGTCCAGGAAAAACAAACGGCGCTGCAGTAAATCCATTTATTAATTCACAAATAATAATTGCACAAATAATTACTCTGCCCTTCATTGTTGGAATACTGATGGTTCAAAGAAAACTAATCGTCTGACAACAGTAAGAAGATATCCGTACTTTTTATATATCAGTGCTGGGTCTTCCTATTCTGGGGAACTTTTGAGAGTTGACGGCCTTCTGATTCATGGTCACCAGCCTCAACAACCTATTAATGCTCGATATTTTTTTTTTTACATATGATATTTTATTTTCAGAAATAATATTTGCACATCCAATATTTGTCATATTTATTATTATAAATTATAATAAATGTGTCATCGATTTAATGGGGAGCTGCATCAGAAATTTGGACGGATTTTTTTTTTCTCAGATCCGACAGCTCAAGAGCATAATTCCGGTTTTTTAACAATCAATTTAAGATTAATTATCTGAGGAAAACAATAGCATTAAATATAATTGTAGTTATTATAATTATTACTATTAATATTATGTAAATAGGAAGGAGAATGATTGACGGTAATTTATTATTTAATAGACTTATTTATTAAAATACATCACTTAAATAATAATGAGTATTCAGTAATCAGTAATAAAAATACAACAATTGTTTATAAATAACAGATCGTAAAAAAAAATATTACATAATTATTCAAAGATACGTATGTGAGTATCGGGAATACCCGAAGGGCACGAAAAAGTAACAACTAATTACATTAATACATATCGGTACACTATAAATATATTCGATAAAAATAATTATTATAATTTTAATAATATATTTTTTTAAAAAAAGTATGTATGTATGTATGTGTGTATAGAAGTGTTTATGATCAAGGTATCGGCTTTGAGCCTTCTGATACGGACTGTATTCTTGTGAAAACAGGTTTAACAAGATTTTAACACCATAATTATTTGAGTGATGCTCCTCGTCGTTTTGTATGGATAAAATAAAACGGCAATGATAAAAAGTATCGAAAGTTATTTTAAAATAATTGTCATGAAAGATACAACTTTATGCAGTGAAAAAGTAACATTCGCTTTTTATCAAGAATGTGATTCATACTGAGTCTTGTTTATTATGCTTATTAATTTAAATATAAATATATATTCAAATATATATTTATATAATCATAATTATATTCATTTCTATATTCTATAAGAATATTTATAGACATATCTATAAATATTTATAGATTACCGAGAATACACTGGAAAAAATTTTACCAAAAAAAATTATTTTTTTTTTACTAAATTTAAAACTTTAAAAGGATAATCATTGATCATACTTTTAATTTATGACACTAAAAAAAAGTACTTGACAATTTTTAAAAATATAAATAAATTATTTTAATATTAATTAATATTTTTTTTCCATAAATTTTCTTGATAAAAATAATTTTCTACTTTTTTTTTTCATCAATAATTCTTGAATTGTTCCAATTAATATTTATAATACTAATCTAGTCAGTAAAAACCAACATTTTAGTGGTGTCTACACTGGCCTTGGCCTCGGCAGAAGCAGAACTTTTGGAACCAAACCCTGGACCAGCAGAAGCGGCTGCGTTTGCTGTGGCTGACGCTTGGCTGTTACCGTAAGCGTTGGCGTTGGAATCCGCAGAAGCGAATGCACTTGCATTACTAGTTGCACTTGCATTGGCAGTTGCTTTGGCGCTAGCATTGCTACTAGCTCCAGCATTGGCATTGGCATGAGCACCAGAATCAAGATGTCCATTAGAATTATACGAAGTTCCTGGCAACGGATTTCCGTAGGAGTCTACAGTTCCAGGCTGGTACGCTTGAGGCTTTGAAGATCCTCCAGATCCTGCATTAGCAGAAGCAGAGGCTTCAGCAGCAGCGTGGGCACTTGTACCAGAATTTCCGGTCACAGTTGGAAGCTGGTTGTTATTAAAGCCTCCGTAGTTTCCTGAGTCTCCGTTCGACTGAACGTAGCCACCTCCATGCTTTTCAGGATGGTACAATCCATCATCATATGGCCCAGCGTTGTTTTGGTTATCAGCTACCTGTTTTATTCCTTGCGTATTGTCGTAATTTACATGGTCATACTTTTCAGGGTGGTATAATCCATCGTCATATGGCCCGACATTGTTTTGGTTATCAGCCGTCGCAGAAGCCGCAGCATTTGCAGTAGCAGAAACCTGAGATCCGCTGTTAGATCCTTGGTTACTTCCAAGGTCTCCATAATACGTCGGCTGGCTGGCAAACGGATTGCTTGAACCTGCAGAAACTCCTGAATTAGCATTTGCAGTTGCAGTTGCAGTGGCACTGGCTCCAGCTTGGGCCCCACTGTTTAATGGTGTTCCATCTGGACCACAATCACAATCAGGTTCTGGCTTGTAGGTACCAGAATTGTCGTGAGTAGAGCCTCCGTAAGTTCCTGAATAATCATAATTAGTTCCCTGAGTTCCAGAAGTTCCATAATATGGAGGCTGAGTTTTTTTAACCGGCTGATTAACGAATGGATTTCCTGAACCGGCAGTAGCTCCTGAATTAGCATTAGCGTTCGCTCCTGCATTTGCATTCGCTCCACCTTGAGTTCCAGT
>JZSA01004306.1:0-12350 GCA_000956155.1 Cotesia vestalis | reverse complement strand
TGTAAAAAAAAAAAAAAAGTAAGATATTATTATTAGTAAAAGCATGACATCACTAATATTTAATAACAACATAAACACTTGTAATGATCAATAAAAAATAAAAAAAAAAAAAAAACATGTTGTCATGTTTACGACTGGAGATAAAATTGAAAGAAAAAAATGTTTACAGACGAAAGCCGGATTTGGATACCAACGATTAAGCCAGAGGAATGATAATAGCCAAGAACCAGTGTAGTAATAAAGGTATAAAGTCCAATAAAATAAAAATAAAAATAAAAATAATATTATACTGATATGCAGACAAAGGAATATCGTCATCGATGGTTGAAGGAATAAATTTTGATGATTTATAAAAAAAAACTGATGCTCACCTGGAGCCGGTCTTTCGACAAAGATTATTTCTTGTTGCCCATAACCCGACTCGGGAGAATTATAATGACGATTTTGTTTACGGGGGCGAGGACGTCGGTTTGTTGGGGGTGAGTCTGACAGAACAATCGGTATTAATACTGCGTTAGCTGAGCTTTGGGATTGAGATGTTACTCGCGAATCTTCAGTAGGGACAAGTCTGATAACACCTTGCCCGTAGCTAGGCTTAGAAAATTGCTGGTTATTTTGAGGTTGAAACACAGCACCAGTTTGAGCGTTAGATTGAGAATTAGCGTTTGATTGACTAGTTGGACTTCCTTCAACGAATGTTATTGTTATTTTTTGTCTTCCGGAATTTCGTTGAGGTACTTGTCTACTCGGTACTAATCTAATTGTATTTCTATTATTATTATTAGTATTAGAATTAGAATTAGCAGTATTGAATTGATTAGAAGACTTTGGTAAAGACTCGTAATTAGTGTTAGCGTTTGCTGCGGCATTCGCTGTAGAGCCAGATTGTCCACCCTGATTGTTATAATTAATTACTGGATAATTATTATTGTTGCTATTATAATTATTATTAGGAGAATTTCCAGGCTTGTATTGATTATTAGAAATTGTTGGAACTTTGTAATTAGTATTAGCTTGAGAATTAGCATTTGCAGCAGCATTTGCCGCTGATTCAGAATTGCCGCCTTGATTGTTATAATTATTTACTGGATAATTATTATTGTTATCATTAAAGTTACTTGGTGAGTTAGATTGACCATTAGAATTCGGGAGAGATTGATAATTAGTTCCAGCATTAGCGGAAGCACTAGCAACTGCACTTGCTGACGCTCCAGAAGTTCCTCCTTGATTATTATTATTATTATTATAATTACCGACTGGATAATTGTTACTATTCAAGCTAGGAGTTTGTTGGTTAAATTGATTATTAGTCGGTCGAGATTCAAAATTAGTGTTAGAATTTGAAACAGATCCACCATTTTCTCCTTCTTCATTATAACTACCAACCGGATTATTACTACTATCAGAATATGTATTAGCATTGCCATTACTACCTGTTAATTAAATTAATTTAAAATATTAGAATAATCTAAGAACCAAAGAACTATTAACACTGAAGTTAGCAGTCAACTTTTAATTTTAAAAATTTTTTTAATAAATTAATTACAATAAAAAAATGCTTCTAAAAATTTTCACTTGTAATTTTTATTAATTTTTACATGTGAAACTTTTTAATTCAATTTTTTTATGATAATTTAATTGCTATATAAATATCTAAAAAAATTTATGAAGCTTAAGTTAGCCGATATTTGACAATTTTTTAATTTTTCTTGAAAAATGAATTAGGCATAAAAAATTATTTATAAAAATATCATTTATAATTTTTCAGAGCTTCTAAAGATTGAAAGATTTTTAAATAAAATTTTATTGCTATAATTTTTAGTTAAAAAAATTCTAAAAATCATTAAATGTCTCTCAACTTCAGTGTTATAAAAATTTTTATATTTATCAACTTCAGTGTCATCAAAATTAACTTAAAAAATTCAATAATTACCTCCATAATATTCAGAACCGTGAGTATTGGCTCCAGCGTCGGCTTGGCCAGTTCCAAGAGTGTGAGTACCAGTATTAGTTACACTGTGTCCAGCATTGTCGGCATAAGCATTAGCGTGGGCATCAGCACTGTTGTAATCATTGCCACATCCAGGATTTCCATTTGCGTAGTACCCAGAATTTCCTTGGCACATATTTCCAGCATAGTTTCCATTGTTTCCATTGTATCCAGTGTTTCCGTTCTGGTAATTCCCGTTGTAAGCAGGAACATTGGTATTGGGGTGCCCATTGCCGTAAGTTCCAGCGCCGGCGTTAGCGTTAGCGACAGCTTGAGCCGAAGATTGGCCATTTCCATAGACATTAGAGTTAGCATCAGCTTTTGCAACAGCACTACCACCAGAACCTGCGTTTGCTGTCGCTGAAGCTGAGCTTACAGCTGTAGAAATACTGAGCGGGCCAAGATTCACATTGTTCGACAAACTTTGGCTGTTAGCTTCAGCAAAAGCTCCAGCGTTTTCTTGTCTTCCATGGAACAGCCCTAGGGGATCCAAAATATTGGCCGCTTTGTTAAATTGTTTATGGGCAAGGTCTCGCAAGATACCTATTTAATGATTTAATGATATTTATTATTGTCACTGTATTTTTTTTTAGTTTTTTGGCATTTTTAATGAAGAAATAATGCGTTAATGAAGATTAGGGTGTGCCAAAATTCAATTTCCGTGAAGAACATTTTAAAATTGGAATTTTGAGTTCCGCTTTTAGCAGGAGCTGTGTTTAGGCATTTTCCAAGATATTTTGGGGTGAGATGATTTATTTGATTTTCATAGAATTTTTAACAGAAAATTTAGTTGGGCACTTTCGGCCAAAATTTGAATTTTCAGCGGAAATACCCAATTTAAAATCCTGTTCAAAAATTCTATAAAAATCAAATAAATCGTCTCACCCTAAATTATGTTAGGAAATGCCCAAACACATCTTCTGTTAAAAGCGGAACTCAAAATTCCAATTTTTAAAGGTTCTTCACGGAAGTTACATTTTGGCACACCCTAATGAAGATAAATAATTACCTGCTTGCAATCCATTGGCCAGCAGCAGTACCAAAAACGGTACAAAACACTTAACCGATTTCATACTCGGCTGGTTAATTTTTAGAGTCAACTAATTGAATATTAATTATTGTGATTGTTGTGAAAACTATTCGATTGACTTGTGAGACAAGACTGAGGATCGAGAGGCCAGGCAACATCTTATATACTTAACGCGACTGAACCATTTGAGATGAACAATTATTGTCCCATCGGCGTTTCCCCGCGACGAATAAGTGGTGGGATTATGATCGCTCGCGGATTTCCCACCCGGGATTTAATTGCGATATCAATAGTCATCTTCACTATCACTATCGACATGCACTGTTATTATAACAAGTAAAAAGTTCTATTAATTTCATTCCAAGCTTGTTTGTACATTGCTTAGTGGACAATATAATAACGTTACCAGATCGCTAGTAGGAGTAGTTCAGGGTCACGGTCCGCTCACCTCGACTACTTCGATATCGGCTTCTTCATTTCGGGTTATTCTTGATTCCTCATAACTGCGATTTGTTTTTTTTTTTTTGTACTAAAAATAGAATTATACTGAAATCAATAGACACCTCTAAATTTTTATTAACTATTAAATTCTACAAGAAGAAATAAAAAAAAAATAAAATAAATGCGAATTATTAAAAAACTTCTTTTTATTATTTTGTCATAAAAATTTCAAAAGCTTTCAGATCTCTGCTGATTTAAGAATAAAGACAGTTCTTGGATTATATATAGTAAACATAGCTTCTTTTTTTTTTGGAAGAAAATTTTGATATTTTTACCTTTGGTCAAAAAATTTCAGTAATTGTTGACATGTCTTCTTTTTTATTATCTTTCATTTAAAGTCGCGACGACAATATAATTTTTTGCGACTTCAATTATTTACAAAAAAACATTATTTTTGACAAAAAAAAAAACAAATTATGACTTAGTCTTTTATAGTAATAAAATTATTATGAAAAAAATTTAATAAAAAAACTCTAGATGTAAAAATTAAAAAAATTGTAAATGAAAATGTTTTAAATCATTTTTTATTGTAATTTATTTGTTATAAAAATTTGAAAAAATTAACAGACATCAGCTAACTTCAGTAAAATAAATTTTTGATATTCTTCCATTGTGTAAAATATTTTATACTTTTCTTCCTTAATTTTCAATTTTGTTTATTTTCAATGAAAAATCTTGGTCGATGATTTATGGTTTTTTTTTTTTTTTTAAATAAATAGTGCAAAAAAATTGACATGTAGAAATTTTTAAGAATAAAAAATGCAATTTTTTAGAACAAATTTCTTTATTTGATAAAATTAAAAAATAGTTAAATAATAGCTGACTTTAATGTCATTTTTTGTTTTCTTTATCAAAAATAATTTTTTTTTGTAAATAATTGAAATTGCAAAAAATTATATTGTTTTCACGACTTTAAACAAATGATAATAAAAAAGAAGAAATGTCAATAATTACTGAAAATTTTTTGGCCTAAGGTAAAAATTTTTTTTATAATTTTTTCTTTTAAATTAAAAAAAAAAATTTTTTTTTAATTCTTAAATTTTTTAAATTTCTTAAATTTATCTTCTCTTTGCCGAGGGCGTTTCTTTACAAATAAATTTTGCCATCAGTAAGAGTGAGAGAAAGCATTATAAAGTATAGGCAAAGTAAGGGTACACACTACCCACGATCTAGCTGCACTGCTCACACCAAATTAGAAAGTTGCGCACGATAGGTTGCGCACCAAAAACGTAACGAGGTCATTCGTTCAGTAGATTTTACTCCTCACGTTTTTCTCATACCGGGCGCCTTATATCAAAAAACCGATTCTTAAGGAGTGAACTCCAAAAAAAAAAAAAAAAAAAAATGGTAATAAAATTTTTATTTATTACTTAATAAAACTTTTTGCTTAACGATCCTTAATTACTTCAATACTCATCAAATTGCTGTTTTGCTTTCAGAAAATCTCAGAAATTTTTATAGAGAAGAAATAAAAAAAATAAAAACAGAGAATTGAAGAACCTTCGGAGGAGAAATTTAACATTACCTTGAATACGATCCTTCGGTACGCTGCTGGAGATTGAGGGGAAAACCCGAATCCCTTCGTGTGTACTTGAGAAATTCCTGGAGGTAACTATTTAATTATTAATACAAAAAGTATTTTTTAAATGATTTAAAAATTAACAAAAATTCAGATCATTCCAGAATTTACTCAAGTAATATAACACAATATTATTATATATTTATAAATCGGTGAGTAAATACATACGTATGCATTATTAAGTAATGTCTTGTACGTTGATAAAATCTGTACGTGTTACGTGTCATCTTTGAAACAGAATTCTTGCGAATCACGTGGGTATGTGACGCTGGGAAATTTAATCTGGAGATTCCGGACATTATATTAGCAATACCATGTCCGATTATTTTGCAAAAAGCTACCAAGCTAATTACGTCATCACCTAATAATAACAATAAAGGGCCAGAAGAGATATAAAAACATTTCTTCTCATAAATAAAACATTTCCTCTTGAAGTTAGAACCTGTTTTTTTTATTTGGGGTTTCATTATATTACGCATTAAATCAATTTTTATGACATAAAATACTTGAATTTTTTTTCTAACTTAAAACTCGTATAATTTATCATTTTTTTCAATAAATTAAACCTTAAATAATTACATTAAATACGTCTAATTTTAAATTAAAGCTTAAAATAAATAAACAACATTTAAATAAATTAAAAAAAAAATATTTTAAAACAAATTTTTCATTAAACTTTATTGTCTTATATTTTGATCAGATTTCTTCAAAAATACTTAAGTAACGTGCATTAAATAAGTACAGTAATTTAATATTTAATAAAATTCCTAACTAACTTCATTTACTTATTATTTTCTATCTAAACAAAAATCAAGCGTAAAAACATAAATTATAAATAACTTATCATTAAAAACTAATATCTAAGACAAATTAAATTTCCTAGGCAGTTATGGATAAAAAAAGATAAATAAACACTGCAATAGCACACAAATGGACTTGACATATCGCGATAAAAATTAAGCGGGTCATTTATTAGCCGATGACTCCGATTATATAGAATCGAATGGATATTCCGTGAGCGATAATAGATTATACGCAGAGCTTGAGTGAAGGATTGATAAGGAAATCAACAAGCTATTAATTAATGCTATTGGCAACAGTGTATATATTTATGTATCATCGATAGGATGGAATCTCAGGTAACACCTGTCTTTTTTTAATTATTTTTTTCTTATTTTTATAATAGTAATAATTATTGTCTTTTTTAAGTGAATCATAGACAGCATATCTTCAGTTGAATTTGTACATTCTTAAACTGATAATGCAATAGCATTCTTAATATATTTCTTCTTATTTTTTTTTTTCTACTTTAATCAACGACAAATTTAACATTTAATTGCATTGTAACTTTAATATTTATAATTTATTATTAATACTTTAAAAGATATGTCGGTTTTCAAATGAAATTTTACCTTTTTTCTTTTTTTTTAAAAATAATAAATAATAAAATCAAAGTTAAAGAAGAAAGAAATAAAAAGTAAAATAAAAGGAAGCTTAAATAAATCACAGATGCTGTAAGAATCTATCTTGATAGCGTATTGACATGTTCCATTGACTAAGTCTAAGGCTTTTTTTAACAAACAGTCTTTCTCATTTTCAATAAAATTTTTTTTTTTTTAATCTTAATACAACAAATAAATTAAGGAAGCGGGGATTTTCCATTGGCATTATCAGTCTCAATCGGATTTGAGTTAGAATTGTTTGAATTATGATTACTATTATCATTATTGTTGTTATTCTGATTATTATTATTATTATTATTATTTGTTTTTTCAGGATCTTCAGATTGCTCGGTTTTGGATGTCAAGGCGTAGTTTCTGAGGTATTCGACGACCTGGGTATGACCGAAGGTCTCAGCTTCGTCGATAGGCCGATTACCCCATCTGAAATAATTTTTTACCTCGTTATTTTAATGAATAATCCTAAAATAATAGTAATAGACAATGAGTTGGATGATTTATTGTACCTGTCCTTGGGATCATGAGGAACTCCGCACTGTTCAATCAAAAATTCAACGCAGTCGAGATGGCCTTCGCTCGCAGCTAAATGTAAAGCTGTTCTGCCGTCGTAATCTGATAGTGTCATATCCATTCCGCTGAGACGGTGTCTAGGAATTATTAATTGAAATTATTATTTTTATTTTCGTTCATTCAAAACCAGAAAAAAATTAATAGCCTCATTTACAATAGTTAGCTCATAAATATTAATTTTTTTTTTTTTAAATTATAGACAGTAACAAATAACAGTAAAAATAATTTTTTTTTTTATTTATTTACAAATTAAAATTAAACGATTAGTAGGTGTTAAAAATAACCAATTAATTAATTCAATAAATAAAAATTTTAAAAACTAGTCTTGAATGTTTGTGTTCCGCGTAACGCGTGACTTACCGCTTCAGGCATTCTTGTAAGTCGATATCGTGTCTGTTAGCATGCATTGAGTACTGTGTTTATTAATTAATAATAAATAATATTTGTTTATTTTATTGCTACTAGGTGTTATATGACATGTGTTGTGTTGGCCAGTGATTTTGATTTAAAATTTAATTTTAATCGATGGATATGACTAATGACAACGTAAATGACTGAGTTATATTTAATTGTCAAACATCAGTGTACCTTCGCATGGCAGTCACGTCGCCATTGGCTGCACTGAAGAGTAAGTTTACGATTGACAGTCCCTTGGTCTCGTACTTGTGTCTACGAGGGTCTTTTTTGTTGGTAGCGTGCTTCAAATTGTCGTATCTGTGGAAATTAAACTCGTTGACGAGCTCCTCGCAAAACTGAACCCCTCGACAAGAGTTTCCAAGAGAGTCCAGGGGTGGAGACCAGGTACAAATCCCCATTACGTTGGGGATCACCACTAGCAAGCTGCCAGATACTCCTGATTTTGCTGGGATTCCTACCTGGTTATTTTAATGATTAATTAGTTATGGTTGTGAATATAAGTTTAAATTTTTTTTTTTTTTTTTTAGTTGCACTAAGAAAAAATTAATTTTGAAAAAAATGAGCAATTTTGTAATAAACAATTAATTTGTTGTAAATTTTAAATAATTTTATTTCTTGCTCAAGAGATAAAAAAATTTTCTCACAGTAACTTTCTTGTTCCAAATTTAGAAAAAAAAAAAAATTTTGGTAATTATGCAAAAGTGGGGGCTCTACTGATTTTAGATAAAATTGAAAATAAAAAATCGAAAAATTGATCTTCTTGAATATTTTTTTTAATTGTTCTTCACGGCGAATTTATGATAAAAATTATAAAAATTAAATATTTTAATTTTTTTTTTCGTTTGAAAGTTCAAAAATTTTAAAATTTTAATTTTCCGAATTTTTTTTTTCTAATTTACTCTATTTTTATTGCTTTTTAAGAAAAAAATATTTTAATAACCGGAAAAAATAGTATCATTACCATTTTATTAAAAAACACCTAAAATGATAAATTTTGAACTTTCAAATAAAAAAAAAAACAACATCAAAATATTTAATTTTCATACTTTTTATCATTTTTACATTATAAATCCCCCGTGAAAAAGAACAATTTGAAAAAGAAAAAAAAAATATATTCAAAAAGATCGATTTTTTACACTCAAAAATAGGTGGAGCCTAAAACATTTAAGCAATGATGATAATTGGTGAAAAAACTTAAATCTAAAATATTAACAAATTAAAAATTAAAAAATTATTTCATAAATTTTATAAAATAATTATTATTCGACATACTTTTACATTTAAGATTTTTTGTCGACATTTTTTAAAAACTATTATATAAAAAAAATGTGAATTAATATTAATTTTGAACTGTAAAAAATATTATTTTGGTCTGTAAAAATGTCAGCGACTAAATCACCGTTTAATTGTAAAATATCCTTGAAATTGACTCTGAATCATGGTAATTTAAATATTTGAACACTAAAAAATTTTTGGTGACAGCAACTTGTAATAAAATAACTATAATTATTATTAAATATAAAATATAAATGTTATTTAATAATTCTAGTTGGTAAATAAGGTATTATTTACAGAGAACTTGATTTACTCGTTAATTTTTAAAAGAAATTACTATTATATGCATACATGCGACACCAATTTACTAATAACAATGTAAATATGTTTTTTAAACACAAAGTGCTATCATTTGCACACTAAGAAGTTCTTACACATAATAACTATTTAACATGAGTTTTATAAATTGACAAGGTGGTCAACTGTTATGTCCTCGACTGAATAAACTAAGTAGAAACCGATTTCTCCGGTTGAATATTTATAATAATAAATAATAAATATAAATAAAAAATAAATAGTACAATCGTTTAAACCTGAACTAATATATTCGAAACTAAGACTAAAAATAAAATAATATATTCCTAAAAAAATTACCATTCATCGCTTTGCGCCCATTGTTTTGAATTATTGTTTAGAATTTCACCATACAACGACATAAAAAATACTTTGCGGTGACTTATTTATCAACTGCTTAGAGTTTGTAATCTACTGTCTATTATTTATTATTTATTAGACATCATACAAGTAAAAGCAATTAAATTTTAAGTACACATCACGTTTATGAGTGAAAATAATTGTAAATTTTCTCAACTCACAATAAATTTCAAAACCTCTGAGAAAAATTTCATTAATGAATTTTTTAAAATATAAAGTCGTAATTTTGGTTTTACAGCTTAGTTACTTCATCAAATATTAGTACTTTTTTTTTTTTTTCAATAAAGTACGGTGATTGTAAAAGTTTAAGTGCTCTCGTTTATTCACGCCAGAAGCCTGAACAGTGATAGTAATAAATAATACACCGTACTTTAATGATAAACGATAAATAATGTAATTCAGTAGGTGAAGCGAAACAGAACAATCTCCACCCAGAGATTGTTTACTTGCAATTTTTTTTAATAAATTCAACTGATTTTTCTGTAAGCGCAAAGCAATTTGTAATGTTAAACTAACGCTTTATTCTATTATGCAAAGTCTATTATATATTTAACATTATTATTATATAATGACTCGCACTTACGTGTAACAGTTTTAAAAACTGTCTATTTATTATGGCTAATTCGCTACGAACTTTATAACAGTATTGAATTCAAAATTATATCCTGCAATGTTATTCACTTCAGCAGGGATTATTAAATAGAAGCTATTTGTAATTAGAGTGTAATTTGTTTAAATTATCTTATTTTTTATTTATTGATTTAATTTAATCTAATTATTTATCGTAAAATTTTTTACGATTAAATAAACTGCATATTATTTTAACTGAACGTTTTATGAATTTCATTGAACACTTTTTTTTTCAACCTTCATTGAAAATGATGCATTTTAACTAATTACAATAAATATAATTATTTGAATTTAATATAGGTCGTATTTAAATTCATTTTTATATTTTTATTACTGATAATCTATATTATGAAGAGAATTAGCTAAATTTTATAGCGAGTGTAATTATATAATAAAATGGGTTTTTCATGATTAAATTTAGTATCGTTGCAAAGGTCAATTTGAATTTGTGCCTTTTCAAGTTTTCATATTATTCTCACCAATAATCAATTTATGATGATAAATATTTAGACGACATTCGAAAATGCTCTATCTCGAGATACACAATTAAGAAATGACCTTGTATCTTGTGAACTATTGACATTTTTGAAGATATAAGCTCATCCCGACGTTATTCTCATCAAGACCTTTCATTTGAGTACCCACATAAATTTTTCATATATTTATATATATGTATGTATGAAAAATATATAAAAATTCATGTGGGTACTCAAATGAAAGCTCTTGATGAGTGTAACATCGGGATGAGCTTATATCTTTAAAAACATCAATAGTTAAGAAATTTTATGAAGCAAAATTTTATTTATTTATAGTTCACAAGTTACGGCAGTTACATAGTAACTGCAAAGTTGCTAGTAATCAATTAAAATTTTTCAGGTGTTATATGCAAATAAATAATAAAATTATTCGTAAAAATTAAACGCAATATTAATTATTAGAACGCCTAAACACTTAAGTTAAAAGCCAATAAATCATGTAAGTACTATTAAATTGTAGCAAATCAATTTTCATAGCTGGAGGTAAATTAATCGGTGAAATTAATCGCCCAGAAAGTGTAATTGCAATACTTGACGATAGAAGTTGTTGGTAAAAATAACTAGATTAATGACAAGATTTAATTAAACTTTCACTTAAGTTATAATTCAAGCCCAAAGAAACTAGTGGAAAAAATAATGATAAATATTCAGTGATCGAAATTTTAAATTTCTTCGCCGGTAAATCAAATCATAAATAACTACTTAGACATCTGAATTAAATAAAGTGACCGTTTGCCCTGTAATTTAAATGTCTCTAGTCTCTAGATTATGATAATATTATCAATTATCAGATTTTATCAAGATATCATTTGTCTTACAAGTAAAGCTTACTCAAATTATTTTAAAAACAGACAACTTCGGTCTGGTTATCAATCAGATTGTCATCAATCATAATAAACACAGTTTTTAATATTCCCTGTTAGTATTATGTTAGTCAATAAAACATGAAGTGGATTAGGAAATTTCCGTCGTTGATCCACGCTTGGTCCAGGTGGAAAGTATTATTTTTAAAAGCACTTCTGATGCGAAAATGCAGCATTACAATATCTGTGTTTGAAATATTGATCCCCATAATATTTTCTCTGCAAATTCGTCTTATTTTTGAACCACTGGCTCTCAGACTGCAAGTAAGTTTAATTATTTTATTAATTATAATCACGTTATAAATATTCAAAGTAATAATAGTAAATAATAATATTTTGACAGTATTTAAATCGTTACAGCAAGACTGAAATTTTAACGAGAATTCCACCACAAGCAGAATGTCGTTACGCTCCTAGCACTCAGTTCACTGATAATCTAATGCAACAAGTTTCTGTGCTTCTCAATTCAACGAGTAACATACACACCTACGATTTTATTTATTATTCATACCTGGTAATTATTTAAATATTTTTTTTTTTTTAGTGATACCGGCAGCCACTGAGTTACAACTACTGATGGCTTTTTATCAGCGACATAATCAATCTTCTGAGCCTTTTAATACTATTTGGGTTCTCTTCATGGTTCGATTATTAATTTTTAAACAATTTAAAAGAAAAAACAAGACGGACACCTGTTTTTTTTATTGAAATAATTTTTTATTTAGTATGAAAAAAATTTTCCCTTAAAGTCCGTCTTGCTTATTTTTTTTTTTTTTTTTTTTTTA
>JZSA01004303.1:0-13983 GCA_000956155.1 Cotesia vestalis | reverse complement strand
TTTTTTTTTTTTTATTTTTCAGCACAAATATTTTAAATCACATTCAATTTAACTGCTATTACAATTAATTACTATGATTTATTGATGCTATTAAGAGCAATTTAAAGACAAGAAGGAAATAAAAAATAATAGTTATTTCAAATTTAAATATTAAAGTAAATAAATAAATTTAAAAAGCACCGTCTATCCAACTCGCTTTATTCAGGACTCTTATTTTTATTAATCATTTTTTTTTTCTCTGTAATAGTGCTATCAGTCTTGAAATATGTGCGTGCTGGACAAACGTTGTATAATTATAATAATTATAATTAATATATGTATTTGAACCAGCATAATGGGTACTTGTAAGCCCACGTAGACCCATGCTCACTTCTCGTAATCGATAAATCGATAATTATCAGTATTGATAACGGAGAGAGTCGGGGGGGGATTCCATCCTCATTGCTCATTCATGATGATAGTCTTGATCATCAAGAACGTTATGAAAAAAAAAACTTTAAAAAAGGAGAGAATCTAGTCAAGAACTCTTCCTTGCAGCATCGATTTTATTTAGCGTTGAATGCGTATAAAAGATTGTTTTACATCTTGCGGTGACATTTCTTGATAGTAATTCACTCGACGTGAAGAATGTGATCTTCCAGTACGTTCATTGGGCTCAAATTGAGTTGGAATCTGTGAAAACGAGAGATTAGGTGAATTATTTATTAAACTAGGATCTAAAATCAATGGCATTCGCTTCCAAAATCTCATCAACATTGGAGTATTTTCATTTTGTTTTTGATCTTCGTCATCAGTTGATTTAACGCGTGAATGCTGACGATCTAGGCGCCATGTTGGCGGTATCGGCCACACTGGGCGTTTGAAGGTTCCAAGTTTAGCTGTTGCGAGTCGATTATTTTGCAGAGGTGGATAGCGGTTATGATAACGTTCTTTCGAATCATCTGTATGAATGCTGTTGGCTTGTTCTGACGGAAATCTTACATAATTCGGACGAGTTGGCTGCTGGTCATGCAACGGAAATCGTACGTAATCTCTTGGAGGATTATAGGGAGGCTGATAATTATTATTGGGAAAAAAATTCACTGGATTTTTATTAAAATCGATTTTCTGGTTGTCAATTGTTTTTATCACAGGATTATCTTGTAATTTATGGCTACTAAAAGTGGAAATATGTGGAGCCGGATCATAATCAAAAACTTGTTTATTTTGAGAAAACATTTCTTCTTTTTTTTTATCAGTGATAGGATTATGTGAGGATGTTTCTTGGCTTGTTTTATTATCTATAGGTTTTACAATAATTGGATTTAGTGACTCTTGTTCAGGTAAAACAGTTTCAGCCTCATTAGATGACGATACAGCCATTATTTCTGCGACATCTGCTTGAGGAAGCGGCTTAACTGTTTGAGAAATTTGAGTTTCAGTTTTACTTGGATAAACAATGAACGGTGTTGTTGATCTCGTTGTTGTTGATTTAAATATTTTGGTTCCTGTCGTCGTTGTCTTTCTGTCAATAAACCCGGTTAGCGAAGCTTCCTCAATCGTTATCACCGGATTAATGTTTTCAAACGGATCAAAAGTTTTGTCAACAATTGAAACTGGCATTTGTGTTTGAAATTCTGTAACTTTTTCCGTGTTTTCTGTTATTTCCGTATTGTCTTCGATCTCTTCATTGTCCAATGGCGTTGTCGATTGAATTTCTTTATCAATTTCAGTTGAACCATTATTTTTATCATAATTAAGACCCACTAAAGTAGTCTCACGAATAAAATCACGATTAATATGAACTTGACTGGATATTTTATCACTATCATCCTTATCTTTATCGTTCTGAACATCAGGTGCAATAGATGAAGATGTAGTATAAAACCGTGAAGAAGTCGTTACAGTCATACCAGCTTCACTGTGCTTCAGAATTTCATAATCACTTTCCGTAGATTCTTCAAAGTCTTCCGTGTGATCTTCAAGGTCTTCATCTGTGTTATAATCTATGGTCTCTTTATTGTTGTAATTATCATCGTAAATAATAACAGCATCTTTTTCAGTTACTTGAGCCGCATCTTCGTAATCCGTATTAGTGTTTATTGATACTGAGGATGACGGCCGCGGTGTTGATGATGATGATGATGATGAGTTGAGAAAAATTTTAATAGGGCTTAAAGTAGTCGTTACTGTAGATTCAGGAAGGCTTATATTTATTTCTTCATTCGTGGAACTATTTCTTACATTAACGATGTCTTTGTCAATACTTTGGTTTTTTATTTTGTTTGAATCTTCCGTTATATTTGATTGTAATTTTGTTGGAGATAAAAGAACTACTAGAGTTGATACTGATGATTCATTTAATGAGTTTTCTTTATTTGAAGTAACTGTGTTATTTTTAGTATCTGTATTGTTCGTTACATTGTACAATTTAATAGGAATAGTATAATCTACTATTTCAGAGCCATTTGGATTCGTTTCGACAATTTCTACAACAGGAATTAATTGTTCATTTTCTAATGATTTATCATCGTTAGGTTTTGTTTCATTATTTTTATTATTATTATCATCATTTTTACTGTCGCTGGATTCTTCAATTTCATAAACTGTTATTATTGTTTCCTGTTTCTTTGTTTCATTTTCTGGACGTTTATCATCTGATACAGATACGAAAGGTTTTTCAGAAACACTATCTGGGTTTTGTGATTCTTTGTCAGAATTTATAACAATAGGAATGTTTAATTGAAAAGGTCCTAAAGAACCATTTGAAGAAGGAGATGAAGAAGAAGAAGAAGAAGAAGAGGAAGGTGGATTAGAATGCTGAGGATTTCCTAGATTACCGTACATTGCATTCAACCGCTGAAGAAGAAAATCAAAATACGCTTCTTGATTGATATTGACATCCTTTACGCAACGATTCATACTGTCTGGTTGATAACCTTCAGGACAAGTTTGTAATGGTGGTGCTATAAATATGCTCTTTGGAGTTATACGCCGTGGTGGACTTGGTGAATCCAACACAGAGCTATCTGCTAGTAACAATACGCTCCAAGCTAACGCACTTGGATGTTGGGGGTCCTCTAAAATGCTAATTCTTTTTGAGGATGGTGGTGGTAATGGTGGCGAATTTTTGAGTTTACTCGAGGGTGCTGATATAACATTGCTACTCAAAATACTTATAAATAACAGGATAATTAATTTATTAAAATTATTATTATTATTATTATTATTATTATTATTTTGTTTTCTGGATGATAACATTTTGACGGAATTATTCCACGGCTGATGGTTTTTTAACTTGTGATAATATTTTGATTGCTGGGCTGTGACATTGGAGTTATTTCTGTAACATAAAAAATAATAATGTGCCATCAGTAATACTGATAATGTAAATATAAAAAAATTATATTTCGTAATAAAACAAAGTTTTTATCGGGTTAAGTGATCAAATATTATTAAATATTCATTTTGAATTCTATTCATGATTTATGACATATCTATAAAGTAAATTGTGTGTGTAATATATACGTGAATTATCAGAAAAATCAATTAAGATTAAAGTCAAATAGTAAAATAAGCTTATCAGTAAGGCTTTAATATATACATAAACGTTAGTCTATCGTTCTTGATGGTCATTGTTCGACACAGGTGTTATTATTCTTAGAAACTATAATAAGTTTATTCATTTAAGGAATGCTAGATAAAATATCTAATTTTTATTAAAATTAAAATCAATTTTCTAGCATAAATAGTATGAATAATAAACATTTTTAAAATTAAATTTATCATATTTTTTATATTTATTTATAGTTTTAAATTGTGAGACTTTTAACTTACATTGAGGAGAAAAGTGGGGAAAAAACGATCAATAACAAGAAATAGAAAATTTATATCCTAGAGAACTGTTATTATCCGAGTTGAGTGATCATAAATTGTTTTAGTGGTAAAGAATATGAATAATTTTTGGTACTTTAATATTAAATAAAGTGAAACTTCAATAATTCACTTTCTGCTAGTTTTATGCTTGAATTATCGATCATTTCTTCCCCTCTTTTTCCATTTTCAAATAAACTAAAAAAAATTATGAAAATAATGCAAATTAAATGTCCGAGCGTTAGAAAATGTCAAGGATTACCAAATAAAATAATTGAAAAATAGTTTAATGATGAAATTAAGTCAGAACGTAGTATAAAAAAAAATTTTTACGATCAGATTGATTTCGAAAATATTTAAAATAACTAAAATTTATTTAGAATGTTTTCAATAAAATTTAAAAATGTTCAATAATAATTAATCCAGTTTTTGCGATCAGTGATAAAAAACTATTTCCTCATTTCTTACATAAATATGAATTATGCATTGTGTAATCACTAAGAACATTAAATTCTAACATATATAGCTCGTATTCGTAAATAACTTGCGATAAAAATTTCACGGGTAGCTTAGAAAAACTAAAACATTGACTCACTTCTACAGTTCTGATAATTTTCTAAACTTTCACTGTTTGATAAGAATTATAAATTACTTATCAGTGGTGACTAATTAAAATTTTCAGTTACTAATGCATTTTAATCTTATATTTTTTTTAAACTTTACTCTTAAAATACAATAAAGCAATAGAGTAGATATTTTAAGTAACGGCTTAGATATTGTTCTCATCCCTCTTACTTGAGAAAATATATATTTTTTCCTTAAAAGGCTCGTTGAAAGTGCGTAGGAAAAAGGAAAATTTATTACCGATAAACGTGTTTAGAATTTCAAATTTTTTCATTGTATTTTTTTTCACATCGAATATTTTACAAAGTTAAATTACATATTTCAATATCAATAAATATTTATAAGCCAACAACCAAGTAGGTTTATAAATTTTTTGGTACAATTTAAAGTTACAAAAATTACTAATTTATTATTTATTTAAAACGTACACTTGTAACTGTCACTTAAAATGTTCCCATCGCAGTCCTTTGCATTGTTATAGTTTTCACTTACTAGTCGATGTGTTTTAAGTTCATTATTATCGTTAGAGTCGTTAACCGGTACCATAAATATTGGAGAACCATTTATACAGTTAATAATCATTAATAATGCCACTAGAACTGTTTTAGATATTAACGATATGAAATTCATCGTATGTTATAAATTTCCTGTAAATTATAAATAGGTAGAAAATTTTAAATAAAAAATCAAATACAAGTTGAAAATTTGTATTACCTTTTTCTACCATTCAAATAATCACACTGATAATATTTAAGGTTAGACCATGTATTTATGTGCTCAAAAATTTTATCTCCATTTCTAAAAACCTTTATCAATTTATATGATTTATTTTAGTACACTTTATTGAACACATCAACATTGTTCAAAAAATGTATTCTCTACAAAGTTAATTAATTTTTAACTTTAAAAATATTAAAAAAACTATATTACAAGATATATCACTGTCTCACAAACCTGTACTAATATATATTGCGTTTAATAATATACATTTAAAATTTAAACATAATAATCTTAATCATTGAATAAGTTTATCAGAATGACTTAAAAATTTTTAATTAAATATTTAACATTACCGTTTTATTGATAATTTTTTTTTTTTTTTGCAACCGCAAGTCTGCCAGTGTCTAAAATTCTAATCGAGAAATAATTTCATTGAAACATATCGTATTTTAAAACACCAGAAATTATAATCTGATTCAAAGAAACACTTGTAACTCATATAGCTCGGTAACCATGCGTAAGCATTCATAGCAATGTTATAAGAGAGTGAGTACATAGTTACAGTATTATACAGTGTATACATTTAATATGTAATATAAGAGAAGCCTTTCGAAACTTAAACTTCTAAGCGCATTCCACAGGATCGTGATCGCTGTGAATTTTCTTATTACTCTATATATACTATGTATGTACTCAGAATTATCATTGACAGAACAGAGCTCTGCATTCACAGTATTTCGAAAGTATTTACATTCTATATATTACATTTGTTGTTTGCTATTATTTTTTTCATGCTTTAATCGCGTAATATAATAATCGTTCCATCTTTTAATTAATTTGTTTTTTATTCGCAAATATTTTATTCGAATAAAATAAAATAAATGTAAATATGAATTAATCGTTGATAAAATCTTCAATTAAATTATTATAAAATAAATTTATGGAGTAAAAATTGAGTGGGAGTTATTGAATTTTTTTTTTTAAGAGTTGTTTACTTTAGCGATAAAAATTGAAATTGCAATAGAAGTAGACGATCTTTGACCTGACAATTTTTGTAAAAATAAATACTTAATATTATAACTTGGGATTAAGGACGATGAGAGATAAGAAGTGAGGAAGAGTCAGTATAGTTAGAAAGTTTAAAGAAAAATTTTTTTATCCTTTTTTTTGTCTTCCTTTTAAAACCTGTAGGTGTAGGTCGTATATTTCAGTACCTTGTTTTTGCTTTAGCCTTTGGCTATAACCGATCAGAGAAAGAAAAATAAAAATAATAATCGTATATAATTTCTGAGAATGATGAGGTCAATCAACGCTAAAAATATTAAACAGTCAATACTTTTCATCTGAAAAAAAAAAAAAAAAAAAAAAAAAAAATATTTTTATTCTTTAGTAAGGAGAGGATTTTATGTGACATGGTGACAAAACCGATACTTTTTTATGAGGTTATACTAACACATATATATGTTTATATAGATCTATAATATAATGAGAAAGAGACTACTAAAGTAGGAGCAGAGACAGCAGTTTCCGCAGAGAGAATTCTAGAACACGTTTGCGGCTCGTTTGGCCGTAATCCAGTGTCCCTTTTATACTGTCTCTCATCCCATTTAGGAATTTAGGATCGTTCTATCATCCCATCTTGCCTTTATAAACTTTATATCATTAATAGTTTAGACTAATTATCGATGATGAGGAGAGTTTACTCCAAAAGACAGTATAGTAAAATGCATTACACCTCGAAGAGTATAAGAGAAGGAGAACAGAGTAGTGTGAGCCATTTAGACTTTATGAATAAACTTATGCGTAGTATACTCCTTCCTCTCTACTGAGAAAGCTTCTATAGGAAACTTCTCGAGCTTATTTTGCTAATCTCCAAAGGCGTCACATTCTACCACTACTTATATCACTACTCTGTAACTGAACATACGAATAGAATGGGAATTAAGGGAGAAAGCATAGACTACTTTGAAGTTTAAATTGTCTGCCGGAAGCTCTCATATTACCTTGTTTTGCCTAGACTATCCAGTCATGCTCTATATAGCTTACACACCATCGTCAGCAACGGCATCCTCAATATATCATATTATCTCTTGGCCCTTTCATCTTTATTCTCACATGTTTTCATACATAATTGTTTCTTTAATCATCCTTTGTATTTTTTCGCTAAACATTATTCTTTGCTTTTTTATCATCAAATTTTCGAAGAAAATCTAGAAGAATAAAATTTCGAGTATTTATTAATGTTGTTTAACATTTTTTTTTTTTTTTTGCAACCGCAAGTCTGCCAGTGTCTAAAATTCTAATCGAGAAATAATTTCATTGAAACATATCGTATTTTAAAACACCAGAAATTATAATCTGATTCAAAGAAACACTTGTAACTCATATAGCTCGGTAACCATGCGTAAGCATTCATAGCAATGTTATAAGAGAGTGAGTACATAGTTACAGTATTATACAGTGTATACATTTAATATGTAATATAAGAGAAGCCTTTCGAAACTTAAACTTCTAAGCGCATTCCACAGGATTGTGATCGCTGTGAATTTTCTTATTACTCTATATATACTATGTATGTACTCAGAATTATCATTGACAGAACAGAGCTCTGCATTCACAGTATTTCGAAAGTATTTACATTCTATATATTACATTTGTTGTTTGCTATTATTTTTTTCATGCTTTAATCGCGTAATATAATAATCGTTCCATCTTTTAATTAATTTGTTTTTTATTCGCAAATATTTTATTCGAATAAAATAAAATAAATGTAAATATGAATTAATCGTTGATAAAATCTTCAATTAAATTATTATAAAATAAATTTATGGAGTAAAAATTGAGTGGGAGTTATTGAATTTTTTTTTTTAAGAGTTGTTTACTTTAGCGATAAAAATTGAAATTGCAATAGAAGTAGACGATCTTTGACCTGACAATTTTTGTAAAAATAAATACTTAATATTATAACTTGGGATTAAGGACGATGAGAGATAAGAAGTGAGGAAGAGTCAGTATAGTTAGAAAGTTTAAAGAAAAATTTTTTTATCCTTTTTTTTGTCTTCCTTTTAAAACCTGTAGGTGTAGGTCGTATATTTCAGTACCTTGTTTTTGCTTTAGCCTTTGGCTATAACCGATCAGAGAAAGAAAAATAAAAATAATAATCGTATATAATTTCTGAGAATGATGAGGTCAATCAACGCTAAAAATATTAAACAGTCAATACTTTTCATCTGAAAAAAAAAAAAAAAAAAAATATTTTTATTCTTTAGTAAGGAGAGGATTTTATGTGACATGGTGACAAAACCGATACTTTTTTATGAGGTTATACTAACACATATATATGTTTATATAGATCTATAATATAATGAGAAAGAGACTACTAAAGTAGGAGCAGAGACAGCAGTTTCCGCAGAGAGAATTCTAGAACACGTTTGCGGCTCGTTTGGCCGTAATCCAGTGTCCCTTTTATACTGTCTCTCATCCCATTTAGGAATTTAGGATCGTTCTATCATCCCATCTTGCCTTTATAAACTTTATATCATTAATAGTTTAGACTAATTATCGATGATGAGGAGAGTTTACTCCAAAAGACAGTATAGTAAAATGCATTACACCTCGAAGAGTATAAGAGAAGGAGAACAGAGTAGTGTGAGCCATTTAGACTTTATGAATAAACTTATGCGTAGTATACTCCTTCCTCTCTACTGAGAAAGCTTCTATAGGAAACTTCTCGAGCTTATTTTGCTAATCTCCAAAGGCGTCACATTCTACCACTACTTATATCACTACTCTGTAACTGAACATACGAATAGAATGGGAATTAAGGGAGAAAGCATAGACTACTTTGAAGTTTAAATTGTCTGCCGGAAGCTCTCATATTACCTTGTTTTGCCTAGACTATCCAGTCATGCTCTATATAGCTTACACACCATCGTCAGCAACGGCATCCTCAATATATCATATTATCTCTTGGCCCTTTCATCTTTATTCTCACATGTTTTCATACATAATTGTTTCTTTAATCATCCTTTGTATTTTTTCGCTAAACATTATTCTTTGCTTTTTTATCATCAAATTTTCGAAGAAAATCTAGAAGAATAAAATTTCGAGTATTTATTAATGTTGTTTAACATCACGAGACATCTTAATACTTAAGTATACTTGAACAGAAAAGTTTTTTATCTTGAAAAAGTTGATAAAATGTTATACGAATGTATAACCAGTAGAAAAAAAAAAATAACAGACGTTAATGGTGGTTCGGTAGCAAAACTTTTCAGTGTCGTTACGTGAGTTTGCTTGGTCGTCATCGTCGTTGTGGTCGAAATGTAGTTGGTTAAAGCACATGGGACCATCAGGACGACATGAGTTGATCCTTCTGGGCATTCTGTATTAGTCTATCGGCTATATGCACGTGTATATAAATATATAGATATATATCGTCTACTACTATATGTATCTGGAATAGTTTGAACGTATGATATAGCAGCAGGGAGAAAAGCAAACGCAGATGCCCCAGGGCACTCGAACCTCGTCTCTCAATTCACTTTCGTCCTTCACAGCTCAATAGCTCTCTCTTTTTCTCTTCATCTCCCTCGTGACTTAAAACACTCTCTTCTATTTATTATGATTTTAAATGCACATTTAAATTATTTTTTTTTTTCCACCTGATTTTAAAAAGTCTATTATGAAATAAAATTTTTTTTAAATAAAAAAAATTTTTTTTTTTTTTTTTACATAATACTCCAACATTTCCTTTGTGTAGATTTTAACCTCGACATTAAAAATATTACGTAATCTTAAATAAAAAATTAACTTGAAAATATAAGTTGATATTTTTTTTATCAGGAATTTTTTTTTTATATATATCAATGAATAAAATAAAAATATCTAAATGTGTATGGAGTTTATATTTAGCAAACGAGTCTTTTTTTTTTTTTTTTTTTTTTTTTAAGCCATTAAACCGGATTTTCTTTTTATTTTTAATGGTCAGATTAATGTCGGGAGCAATGGCTTCTTATTGACAAAAACATTCTTTTAAGATGACTCGGTAAAACCCTCGTGAACTCTTTATATTTATTATTTATTTATCTTTTTTGGATATTAAAATTTATTGAATGAAAAAAAATTAAGATAAATTGCTCAGTATCATAAATTACTGATTTATATTCTGAATTTGACAATTGTAATTTTTTTAAAATTATTATTTAAACAAAAGCTCATTTTGGAGTCTGTACAATATTTGGCTTTTACAGACTAAAATATAGATAAAAATAAAATCTAATTTCATATAGTGAGTAATTTAATGTAGGCTTGAAAAAAAAATAATTCTTCCAGTAATTAACAACATAATTACTCAATTATATAATTTAATTGTGAACAATATAATGTTGTTTTGCGTGTTTTAATAAATAAACAGAAAGCGGAAGAATATGTGACATGCAATATCGCAGTGTGATAACGGAATATTTCCGGTCTTCATATAAAAATCGACATTTTGGTATGCTTTTGATGTTAGTTTTATTAATTTTTTCATAATATGCTATGTAACTATATTACTACTGTTTATTTATGCTGGGTCAGTATCAAATCTAAATGGTATTTTTAATCAGCTATAAAATTCACATTTAAAATCGACAAATAATTTTACAAGTAAAAGGTACGGCTGTAAATTTAAAGAGATATGTATTAATATAAAATACGCACGATTGTCGTATGGATATTTTGGGTCAGTGCCAAAACTTTTCAGATCGTTGGGTGCATATTTCATATGGTCTTGACATGGCCCATCAAAATTCTGGATCTTGTAGTAAAATTCATGTCAAATAACAATAATGTCTACATAGATCAGAATATTAAAATAGTTAATTTCATAAAAATAATTAAAACATTTTTATGTGTTAATAAAAATAATTTTTAATTAATCTCGCAGACATTATATGACATTTTTGGTCGCTAAAACCCGGATTGAAATGGCCCGCGGGTCAAAATATATTTTTGCCCTATGCCATCCATATCTCTTCGGTACGATTGTACTCGTCGGCGTACCCAGGTCGTTGGAGATTATTTCTAGTTTCTCTTCAGTAGTATGTATTGTAATATACATAAACTATTTACTCCCAACTCAAACTTTGTTCTGTATATTCTGCGCTCTCATCTCATCAGCCATTTTCATCCATCCCTTTTGTGTATTTAACATCAGATATTCTAACTCAACTAATTATAATGTACGAATTATTTTGTAAAAAATCTAACTTATAATCTCTACTAATTTATCTCGACTGACAAAACCGAATTAATTGGAGTAATTTTTTTTTTTTAATGAAAATATTTAGTTAAATAAATGAATTAAAACGAAAAAAATAATCTGAATTATAATTCTCAAAAGAGACATTTTAATAGTAGAGTTTTTAGGAGCTGTAATAATTATTTAAAAAAAAAAAATTAATTTTAATGATAAATTATTTGATATAAAAGGTCGATCAATGGTGGCCGAACTAAATTGTACATATAGACTCTTTCAATGAGAATGAAACATCAATATAGCAATAATAATTATAATCATAATGTTGATCAGTATCACAATAATAATAATAATAATATTAATAAGCATGAAGATGATAACGTGTGTGCTCTTGTATATGTTCAACTGGTTTTTAAAATGAGGAATTGACCCGATTGTTAACCCGTGAGTTCTCTTTCGCACACAATGTTTCCCACCTTAATCTTTTACCATCTGATGGTTTGCTTTCTTGTATAAATTCAAATAATCTTATTATCACGGTACGAGCACAAGTATATTTTTATATATATATATATCGGTCGTTATGAAAATATCTATTTTTTTTAATAAGTGATAAGTATGTAATTTTAAAATTAAATCAGGGATTTTTCATTGGTCACGTGGTGAGTGGTAAGTAAGGCCTTTACGGCACGTAAGGCCCCAGTTAAATTGTGTGTCTCATCGTGAAACAGTGTCAGTGACCGACAGCCTAAGGCCAACAGACCACCTTGCGCATGACACGACATAACAAGCTCTTTAAAGATTTACTTGAACTTTAAGCAACGTTTACAGATAAATTCAAACATCAGTGAGATTGAGAGTAATGATATCGATGAGAAAAATTTATAATATTATATTATATATACTCTTGACTTTATATTGAAGACCGTTTCTTTAATTTCCTCTTGCGCTCTCACCAGCAAAAAGGTCATCAAATTTCCGATAAATTATAAAATTACATATTTATAAATTTATTTAAATTAAATAAATAATTTACTTACAAAGAAATTAATATATCACCTATGCTTTCAATTAAAAGATAATTTTAAAAACTATATCAAGGTTTGACACTGACCCAGTCGCTATCCTACTTTTATCTACACTCCTTTTTTGAGTTTCTTTAAAAAATTTTTTTAACAAATAAAAAGTTTCGATTTAATTTATAAATATTTTTAAGTAATGTTAAAAGTGATTTGTATTCTGTTACCTTCTCATTCTAGCTGATAATGTATAATGTTGAAAGTAAAAGTATTTTTACTAAACATACACTCGTAAAATTAACACACACACACACACACAACTAATTAATTGATCTATTGATTGATTCTTAAACAAAGCACGGTAAAGTTAAAAATCGTAAAAAAATAAAACAAACACTTTTTTATACGTGACACATATAGATCCGTGTGTACACACACAAAATCATCGATCTCATTATAGCAACCCACTTTGAAATGTGCTAGACTAACGGACAAGTAAACTCGTTCAATATTTTATCTCCAATAATTAAAAGGCTAATAAATAAATTTATTAATTTGCAGTTTATATAGCTTATGTGCATTCGAAAAAAAAAAAATCAAAGTTGATTCACAGGAAATGAATCATATTAATAATTATATAAAAAAAAAAAAAAAAATATAAGCCCTTTTAAAACATCCCAATTAAAATGTATCATTACTTTTATTTCTCTTTGTCTGTCTACTAAGAAACACAATGTATGGATTGATTTAATTATATATAATAAAATAATTCTTTATAGTTTATAGATATTTGTGCATGTAATAATACAGCATGAGAAAATTAATTAAGATTGTATGTTTATCTTCATATGTATGTTATATTAAAAGAAAATAAATAGGTATATCATATGAAGTTTATGATTTGACAAGTGGCTTAAAGACACACTTACTAGCCGCAGACAACCGGAAAATATTGACGTTGTGTAACCTCAGGTAATTCCCATGCTTCCCCGAAAGACTGTTTTTTATATGTGCTGCCCGTTTACTCATTAATTTATGTGTAACTTTAGTGTAAATATTCGAATGAACTTTATGGTCATAAAATTCTATAATTATGTAATTTTAATTAGTAATATCAATTTAATTAATTTATTATTCGCTTTTTAATAAAGTTCTAAAATTTATTAAATGGTTGAGTGTTAAAACTCAAATATCTGAATATTTTTCACAAAGATACAGTTCACTTTCAATGTTTAATGTTTATATTCGCTTATTATATTATCTTTAAATAATAATCACAATAAAAAAAAAAAAAAAATCAATGATTACACAACGGACCTTGGTCATGAAAGTCTCTTTTATAATTTCTTGACAGTAATTCCATGCTCACAATGAAATATTTTTTTTTATTCTTCATGACATTGAAAGGATGAGGAGAAATTCATGTTTGCTAATCTTGATTCAATGCTCATTACAACATTTATTGAATAATTTTAATTTATTAATGTTTCTTTAAATTTTTTAAACAATTTATCATTTTCAACTTTT
>JZSA01004302.1:0-34574 GCA_000956155.1 Cotesia vestalis | reverse complement strand
TGTTTTTAAAAAAAAAAAAAAAAAAAAAAAATAGAAAAGTGTGGTCTATAACAATATTGTTATGCTCGAAAAATAAAAAAAATTGAAAAATAAATTACCATAGACTGGTGTTAAAAATTTTACCGTAATCTAAAATTACTTCCTTTGTATACATAGATTTATGTCACACAAATATAACTTGTAATAATTACAAGTATATCATTATTATCATCTTATGGTATTGAAAGTTTATCAGTAAAGTTACTTACTTACTACTTGATACAGTGTACAGCATATACGCTTATTTAATAACTCTCGCGTGACCAAAGAAAAAAAAAATAAAATCACTTGATTACTATCTCTTTGGTTATGAAGTAATAAAATAAATAAATACATTTACCTTTAGAGTGGAGTGCATGTGCATTAAATAATATATAATGTCTTCATCTCTAATTGACCAACTTAATTATTTTATTATGTATTATATGTACATACAATGTATAATACTATAAATAAACTAACTGCAATAATTTGTAAATCAACTCGCTAGAATTTTCAATGGAATTTTATTCAAAATAAAAATACTTTGTTATGTTATTGAGCGCTAGATCAACTGCAATATTTATCAATTAAAAACAATAATGAAAACGTCAGTTATTATATGTTAGTTCAATGACCTTTCAAAAAGACTACAAATGAGAGGTAGGATATAAAATGAAAATAATAAAAAACTAACGAAATATAAAGTGAAGTAAAGTGAACTAAATTGGAAATTGTTGAGTTCGACAGACAGCAAGTTTTCATGAAAAATATTTTATCTATTTTATTGTATCGAATCAACATTTTTTTTTTTTTATTTTTGATTCAGTTATTTTTATAAATGAATTTGTTGACTTATTAAATTTTCATTGACCGGAGTACGAACACGGACAAATATAATTTTTTTTTTTTTTTTTCATTGTTTTAATATTTCAACAAAAAAGTTTTAATAACAAGTTCAATAAATTTTTTTATCGACAAATCATAATTAAAATAGCTTATTAATGAAAGAATTTCTTTTTTTATGACAGAAACTACGGTAGTAAAAATTATTTTGATAATTTAATATGAGGAAAATTTCCCTGAATTTTATTTCGAGGGCTAACTAACGCAACCTTGTATCTCAAAAATAACAACTTTGGAAGTAAATTAGAAAATGGTTTATAAAGGCTGAATTTGAAAAGGTAAAATTAAATTTAAATGAAAAAATACGATTATATTTATTATAAAATTTTATTAGATATTCTATTTATAGACTAGATACACGTAATGCTATGAAACCTTATAAAAACAAGAACAAATATAAAAGTTGTGTATTTTTTCTATAGATAATGATAATAATAGTAGATTTCGTCCATCAGTATGGGATATAGGCAGTTTAAAAAAGGTGTGACAGCCGACCCACTTGCTTTACAAATACGATCATGTTTCTATATATGAGATATATATGCATCAAATATACATACTCTCTTCTTATAAATTAATTGCGGACATAAGATGAGACAGGTGCTTATCGTATATATATATATATAAATATGTCATAAACTAAGATTAAACCATCACAAACAAATGGCATATAAATATATACATTACACCAGACGGAATTGCAGTGATAATATATATATACATATTAACACAGCAACGGTGATTTAAAAAAAACTCTCTCGTTGGTTGGTCATATACATAACATATACATGTATAATGTCGCTTCTTTTTAATTCTCAGGAGAGAGAGTACAGATTCATGTATCAGGGCGCTATAGACTGAATGTCATTAGAAAGTGTCGCGAATAAATTTGTTTTTGTTTTATTGACATGAATCTATTGGGTAAAAAGTAGGAAACTAATTCACGAGCGTTATATTGAATACTGGATGAAAATAAATTAACAACTAAATTTATTGTAAAATGTAAATTAAAGTTATCTTTAAATGTTAAAACGATGGTAAAGTACACCCTCAAGCTTCACGTTATTGTATGAGCTGTATAAGCAATTGTGATTCAATTTAATAAAAATTTCCGCGCAATATAAATTTGAGAGTATTACGTGGTTGGTTAGAATATATACTCCATAAAGGGAAAAAAGATAAATTTATAGTAATAAAAATCTGTAAATGGTTACTATGAAAATTCTCACGACAATATTATTACAAAGGAGGCTGGTAAATATACACGCAATGGTTGTAGTGCACCTGACATTTAGCGCAGCCGGGCGCGCACAACGTGACCGTGCGAGCAAAGTCCGTACCGTGGTTACTGATGTGATGGAATAGCTGCAACACCAGCAGGTAGCGAATAGAACGAATGTACACATCAAGTATAAAGTAAAAAGGTAAAAAGTTAAGTAAAACGAATAGAACTTCATATAGAAGATACACCATAAAATCTTTTAACACAAAGAACATTCGTTTAATTATATTTATTCTGTATTCAATACATATATTATTATTTTATTAAATTTTTTATTTAGAAAAAAAAAAATAACTAAAAATTTTTCAATAAGCATATCATTACTTAACAATGTCATTATGATTATATTCGATCAATTGAAATTAAATAATTACATCTTACAAAATAATCGGAAGGATAATAATAAAAAATTTATAAGTATGCCATGGACAAATTGAAATTAATTTTCATTAAAAGTCAAATTAACTATTTGACGCTAATTGATCTCTTTCTACTCAGGAAAGCACATGATTATATTTAACTAAAGTCAGCAAATATAATATATATACTGTATATTTAACATCCTCTATTATGTGTTAATATGTAAACTGTAGCAATATATCATATTTTGTCGGAATATATATGATAATCCTGATGAATAGTTAATAGATGGGATGAGGATGAGGAGTGAGAAAATCTGTGTAAAATTAATTACAAACGCGTGTGTGGTGTGTGGCGTGTTACGCTTTCTATCTCGGTAATCCACTTGAACCAATCACTCTTTGAGCTGATTAATTATTTAATGAACAACCCCTCTGTGTACTGTATACTGTATACTGTATACTGTATACTATATAAGCTCCCACACTTGCTCTATTATAGAATATAGAATCCAAGAGTGCTTTGTCTTCATTGAAGGCCCATAATTAGATCATACCATCATCAAAATTATCCTAATAAATTTCTGCGGTTCAATTATTTATATCCACAGAGGATTAAACTCAAGCAAATTGTTTATATTTTCTATTGTATTTAGTGTTACCATTTCATATATAAACAAAAGATATTTTGTAATTGTAATTTTATAATTACAACAGATTTTAATAGTTTTATGCGTTGCATGTGTGATAAAGACAATGCAAGAGTTGGGTCAAGAACAAATAGATTCTCGGTCATTCTTATTCTTATGTATTATGTTTAATTTTGTTTGGTTAAAGATCTAACGGTGCTTTATACCAAACTTATCTTTGATGTTGATGATGCTGCTGCTGCTGCTGCTGGTAGTGGTGATGAGTGATGATTATAATGGTAATGGTAATGAGAACTCAATTATGACTTGTTTGTTCTAGTGACTCTCATAAACTAAATACTTTAACTGTAGAGACACTAGTCAGCTTTTTTTTTTTGACACGTAGAAAATTTTTTCTACCAAGATTAGAATATTTTTTTGAAAATTTTCAGGATTTTTTAAACAAATAAATTGTGGAGAAGAAAATTTTTTTTTTTAATATATTTTTTTTGTAATAATTTATTTTTTTAATCAAAATCAAAAAATAGTAAAGTGTTGATTGACTTTAGAATCATAAAATTAAAATTTTTTCGTAATAATATTAATAAAAATTTTTTTTCTGCAATTCCTGCAATAATTTCACAGAGAAAATTTAATTTAACATCAAGCAAATCTTTATCAGCAACGCATGTAAACATTAAGTCATATAAACAACAAACAAACTTACCATAAAAAATAATTGAAAAAAAAATTTCTTAGCCAAAATAATGAATGAGGTTGATGGAGAAGAATAAATAAAATCCTTCGATAGATTTGAATCACAAGTACAATTGTAATTACTAATTACGTGTATAGCCGACACTTTCACATAAACAAAACAAGTCACGTTGCAAAAAGAAACTATTTACTTTTAACACCTTAACAAAAATAAAAATATTTATAAATTTTCTTATAAATCAGTATCAATGGTAATTTAAAAAAGCTGAGTAGCACTTTAAAGTTTAATTATTTATGTTATGACAAGATGACATCCAATGTTTAACATATACATGCAAATGTATAATACAATAAATTATTAATTAATTTTTGTATCTCAGTCTATACATAAATGTTTCACTTAATATGTGACGACAGTGAGTGTTAATAAAGTCACTTGCAGTCTAATGATTTGTTTTCATTAAAATATCCATGCACTTCTCGCCTCTCTATCTCTACCCAATTGTCTTTTAAAACTTCGCCTGACATTTCGTCTTCAACATATACTACTACTATTATCAATAATTAATCAAATTTTTATTTAATAAATTAATTTTGAGTTTTCTCACCAATGGTTGATTGTTTATTTTTATCAAAAAAAAATTTCCGTCTTTATTTTTTGATTATTAAATAATTTACTCCAATTTTTAAAAAATTTATGTTATCGTAACTTGCTTAAAAAATAAAAAAAAAGTTTTATATCGTGAAAAAAAAAAAAGTATCAAAAATGTTTCTCTGTCCTTAATCTTTCCTTCAACTTTTACTTTTTTATATTTTTTAAATTTCTCTAAAAAAAATACTCAAAAAAAAGTTTTACGTCTATTCCCTTTCACTTTACACCTTCACAAAAAAAAAAAAAAAAAAACATAAATGTAATAGCGATAAGCCAACTCTATTTTAAAAGTCGTTCTCCTCGCGTTTGCGTACAATTTTCTTTCCGTTCGTAACGGGCGTCGAGTGGCGACTGCCGTTTCTTCGGTGTACAATCGAGTTCTCGAGTAAAGCCGACGAGTGAGTGTTGTGTATCTCTCTTACACATTTCGATATCTCTCGCTCATTGCTTGTTGCCCCTTCCTCGATCTTTCTCTCTTTTACTTCTCTCTCTTAACTTTTATTTATTATGACTTCAATTGTATACTCTCCAAAAAAAAATACTTTTTTAAAAACATCTACAAACATCACCTACACAATGGGACGGTAACTTTCGTCTAGGAGGTCTAGGGCAACATTCAAGATCACCATCGGCCATCTCAATCTAAATCTGTAGTCACTTTTTAAATCCTGTTATATCCAAGGTACCTTTTTTATAAAATTTCCCAGGTTTTTAATTTCTTTGTCATTTTAATTTTTATTTTCGTCACACTTAATTGCTTTACTCACTAATTATACGAACAAAATTTTTTATTTTAACCGTACCATTTTTCGCCATGTTCAGCATTTTTTAGTTTACTACAACAATATTTTTTGGCTACTGTTTCTTTCGGAATACTGATCCCTCATGTTTACATACTAATCGTACTGCTTTATGTAGTTCATGCGGAAGTTATCATTATTATTGTTGTTTATTCGAGCAGTAAATTGTCGTAATACATTATATCAATTATCATAAGTGTACAGTCAATAAAAAAATCATCAATCATTTTTAATAGTCTTAAATATTTATTATTATTAAATAAAATTATTTATTTATTTTTTAATAATCAAGTCAATTTTTAAGTAATTAAGTAATGTAATATGAGTATCAAGACTGAGACAGACAGCAAAGATAGAGATAAAAATTTTATCTGCATTTGTGTATGTAGTAGGTTGTAAAATGATAAGAAAATTAATGTAACTAGTGGCTGGTGGGCTGATAATTCGTATTCTCCAGTGACATGGGATACAGATGATTTGATATTAGATATTAGAAATAGAAAAAGTGAAAAAAAAAATTTATATGATATGTGTATGATGTGAGGGAGAATATAAATACAGGGATCTACTGATTTACGGGATAAATTTAGTTGGAAAATTCCCTTGAGACACAATGCCACCCTACAAGATTAGGGTTGTTACTGAACAAAATATAGAATAGTTGTGAGATATCTCTAACAATGCATAAATGGAAATATGAGGGCTTACGCCGATGAATGCACAGGGTTCAACCCTTTGTAAATGCCTAGCGAAAAATGGACAACTGGACATTTTCAATCCACTCGTTCTTTTACATTTCTCTTTCATTTATTTTAACGTACTTCCTGCTACGTATAAAAGTTTATAGCACTATATTTTGAATATAACATTAATTAAAACTTTTATTCAATGAAATTCAGATTTTTTTTTTTTTTTTGTTAATTATCTGATGTTTTCTGAAACACAGAATTCATACTCTGCAGTATAATAAATAATGTAAATTTATATACAAACACAAGAAAGCACTTATCCATAAGAAAAGTTTCAGTAAAAGTTTTACTATACAGAGAGATTAAATTTACTCTCCATCTACAATTTGATATTAAAATTACTTTAGATTTATTTTCATCATCCAAATAAGAAATACAAAACAAGGAATAAGAACAATTCGTAAAATATCAACCGAAAGCACCGCTCTATAATTTATTCATAATTAAGAAAATAATGAAATAAAACGAATTTTAAAACCAGTTAATCTATTTTATCGAATCAATAAGTAATTTATATGTAAATAATATTTTTCGTCAATTCAATTAACTTTTGACTCTTTTTATTTGAAATTTAATTATAATTACGTATAATTTTTTTATTCTCTACTGTCCCTACGTCATACATAATATTTATCTTAAAAAACGTCTCCGATCGACCTTTATTAAATGTCAAGCTAAAATAATGAAGAGTCACCTCCACTCGGTTTTAAAACTAATAATAAAATTCCTATCGCATTTTTAGTACTCTTTGTTAGTATACAGTGTATGTAATGTAATTTCTACCTTCAAAAATATTGACAGTATTACTCTCATTTCCATAGAATAACTTTCTACTTCTTCGTAGAACAAATTATTCACTAATGTATTTTATCCTATTATTATTTTTTATTACTATTGTTTTTTTTTTTTTTAATATATAAGTACTGGTACATCCATCATGTTATGTTATAATTTATAATATTTGATTTGATTTGATGGAAAATGTAATTCCTTTGTCTGACGCTAAAACTATGAAGCACAGGTGTACAAGTTGGCTATAAACATTCATCCACCTAAACGTGCTTTGTATAGTGATAATTAAGCTGTCATTATATAACATATATGTATATAAATATCCATGTATGTATGTGTGTAAGTGAAAATGCAATCACCCATTATCAGTCATGGTAAAAGTGACTACAGTTAGCTCTCCACCTCTCATATCCTGTTGTTTCATTTTGGTGCAAAGCTTGCATTATCAACACACATCCTGTACTCTGCCATCACCCACAAGGTTGATGCATTAGTTTCCCTAAAAGGTTTATGCCATCACTCTCTAAATCCTTCCTGCTCCCATCACTGCTTTTGGGTTTGCTATATTTACATTTTACCGAGCGGGTTTTTGCTACACAAAAAACATCGATAAACATTTTTTTTAAATCAATTTTGTTTCCACAGAAAAGTAAAAAAAAAAAACATTTTTATCCTAGACAAATAAAGAAAATATTCATCCTGGATGCAGCAAAAATTTTTTTAAACTAAGAATAAATTGAATGATGGAAAAAGACTTTTACTTCGGTCAAAACAGTTTCGGTCTTTTTAAGTATTTTGTTGGCTTAAGTAAACCTTTTTTTGACAGTATTACTCTCATTTCCATAGAATAACTTTCTACTTCTTCGTAGAACAAATTATTCACTAATGTATTTTATCCTATTATTATTTTTTATTACTATTGTTTTTTTTTTTTTTAATATATAAGTACTGGTACATCCATCATGTTATGTTATAATTTATAATATTTGATTTGATTTGATGGAAAATGTAATTCCTTTGTCTGACGCTAAAACTATGAAGCACAGGTGTACAAGTTGGCTATAAACATTCATCCACCTAAACGTGCTTTGTATAGTGATAATTAAGCTGTCATTATATAACATATATGTATATAAATATCCATGTATGTATGTGTGTAAGTGAAAATGCAATCACCCATTATCAGTCATGGTAAAAGTGACTACAGTTAGCTCTCCACCTCTCATATCCTGTTGTTTCATTTTGGTGCAAAGCTTGCATTATCAACACACATCCTGTACTCTGCCATCACCCACAAGGTTGATGCATTAGTTTCCCTAAAAGGTTTATGCCATCACTCTCTAAATCCTTCCTGCTCCCATCACTGCTTTTGGGTTTGCTATATTTACATTTTACCGAGCGGGTTTTTGCTACACAAAAAACATCGATAAACATTTTTTTTAAATCAATTTTGTTTCCACAGAAAAGTAAAAAAAAAAAACATTTTTATCCTAGACAAATAAAGAAAATATTCATCCTGGATGCAGCAAAAATTTTTTTAAACTAAGAATAAATTGAATGATGGAAAAAGACTTTTACTTCGGTCAAAACAGTTTCGGTCTTTTTAAGTATTTTGTTGGCTTAAGTAAACCTTTTTTTTTGTGGAGGTCCATCAATTACATGCAAGCAAGTGATACTCAATTTTTAAACTCGGTAGGAGTCGAATTTTTACAAGCTGATTTTATTATTAGTTTCTCCGAGCTCTGTGTATTGTATCCCTCGTTTTCATCAAAATTCATCTTATTAATGAATATTATATTCGAAATAAACTTTCTAAAATTTTATTGTGTTCATTATTTATTTATTAGGTAAATTTTACTTTAGATTATTCATGTTTTATTTTAAATCCAGGCTTTGAATATTAATTAATATTAACCCAAAAAGATTTTTTTATAATTTATTTCAAGAAAAAAATTTTATCCGAGATTGTCTAAATGAATTAGAGCGAAAAGTATAAAAGTGACAAGAAACTATATTTGAGTTAGATAGATTACATCTGAATATTAAAAAAAAATAAAACTTTAAAATTCGAAGACTCTTGAGTGAATTTTCTTTTACGACCTAACTGAATTAAAGAAACTCAATAAAGTTAAAATTATGTTCTCTTTTGATCTTTTGATGGCCACGAAGAATCTGAAAAAAAGCCAAGACAAGATATTGTAAAATTTTTCATAAAAGTTATTTATATAAAGAAAATTATTTTTTTTTTTTTTTTATTCGGTGTAAAAACTCTATTTGCTTCAAAGGGAATAAGATTGGCAACACAGGTGACAATTATGAGAGCGTCACTCCCAATAGATTATTTATATTGAAAAGACAGTGTTCAGCTTGGAGCGAAAAGGACAATTTTTGTATTCGTCTGTCACAGTCTATTTTCTCTAAAACGGATAAAATGGATGGAACAAGTTTAAATTTGGGGCATGTATCAAATGTTTAATCAAATGATTATTGTAAGCGCACTGGGATATTAAAATTTTTTTTATCCATAAAATTACGATAATTCAAACGAAATTTTTTATGAAAATGAATATGATTATAATACTCAATAAAACGTTTAAAAGTTATTTCTGTTCGTGGTATAAGAGTTGTAATGTTGTAGTTTGGCATCACAATAAATCTTAAATGTGTACATCAACGAACCCATAAAATTTTTCCTTTCTCTTTCTCACTCCTTTTATCTTTTATATCCTCTTTTTTCATTCTTACATTCATTTTTGTTTTCACTATTACTTTCATGCATCTATATATTAATATATCTTTGTGGATATATTTTTAATCCGTTATTCATCTAAATTTAATTTGTTTATCATTCATTAAGAAATTTTTAAAAGAAACTATTAAAAAAGTTTGTCTGACTTTTTGTTATTTGAACGAGGTGTAACAATTTGAGTTTTAAAAATATTAGGGAGTAGAAAATCCCTTGGTAAAAAAATAAAGGTATTTTAAAAAACACAGAGTTAAAATCACAGGCTTAATGCTATTGCTTTCTGGTTGGCTCGTCTTATTCCTCAGGATTTCCTGTTTCCTGCGCTCTCTACCGATGACCCTATGGACGGTTTAGTTCACTCTTTTACTCTTTATACATTAATTATTACACGTACGATACACTAAGTTACTTTTGTAAGACGTTTCGTTTATTATCCAAACATGAATATCAATTTATAAAAATAAATTGTTTTATATATTTTTTTTTTCGATAACAAATAGAAAAACTTTAAACGAATTGTCAATCAGGAGTCACACAAATATTAATATAAAAAATTACTCATGTTGTAAAAATGTAGAGCAGATCATATTACACGATTCTAACTGTTAAATCATCGAGTGACGAGATAGATTAAAAAATCAGGTCACTGTGAAATAATCATACACATGTAATGGATATTGAATCACTAGATTTAAGATCAAAAAAGTGTTTAATTTATAAACAAAAAAAATTTGATAGAGTGTAAATAATCTTACAAAAAAGTGAAAAAAAAATTTTATTCTGATGTAAACTGTGTGTCAGAAAGTGTAATGTTTAGATTAATAAAGAAGGCGTTCATTCAAAGTATCATATCTTTAACGTATAGTATGTAGTATGTAGTTTCATCTGATCTTTAACCTGTAATGTTGCCTGACATGCTTTGAGGATAATTCAATCGGCCAGATGATTAATCAGTATTTAAAATCTGCAAAAGTTCATCGACATTCAAATTTTGTTTACATTACTAGTGAAAATATTTTAAACTAATTTATTAGACTAAAATTTTATTATGATAAAATTTTAGTAAATAAAATTATGAAAGAATGTTAATAATTGTAAACATTTAATTTTCCGTCTAGTTGAAGTTTAGAGAGTAGATTAAATTAATTTAAAATCCATGTAGTTGCATAACAATGTATATTCTTTCAACTGAGTAGGTAAAAAGATTATAAATGGTTAATACATATAAAATTTGCACTGTAATACATGCAGAATCATCTCTTGAAAATTGCTTCAAGTAAAAATAACATTATCAATTTTACTTATTTCACTCTTGTTTTTATTCGATTTCACCGTGTATTTTTACTCGAAATTTACAAAATCTTTTATTAGATTTTATCTGGTCATTGTATTTCTAAGCAAAGTAACATATTGAATTTTATTTTCAATAATTTATTAACAATAAATGTCTTATTTTCATTTATAAAATATAAATATACAATACGATATGATTGAAATACATGTACATGGAGCATATATTGCACTGAATTTATACCAAGGGTATAAACAGTGAAATATAATAAAAATCTAATGAAAATATATAAGACAAATAAGTAGAAAAATATGCAGGCTTGACAGATCCAGCCAGTGTGATAATCTAAACTGATAAAATGCGAGTGTTCTGATACTAAAAAACCCTATTTGATGAGCATATCTATTTCCGGCAGGCTAAACGAGAAATGAACTTATTCTGAAATAACACGGAAATTTAAGTAACGACAGTATGTCTTGGAACCTTTGGAAGGGTCTTTTTAGGAGAAATCCGTGTCCAAAACGAAAGCTTGATAATCCGTACAAAAAATGGTCTTTGTATGAACAAAAAAAAAAATTGCCCAATGTAAGATGGCCACGGTTGATGCAAATTTATCTATGAAGAAATCGAGGTCTTTCAAAATGATTTTCCTAAAAGTCTCCTGTGACCTTCTTTGATTTTTTTAGCTGGCAAAAAAAAAAAAAAAAAAAATCACCCCTAATTTTACCTGCCGGAAGCAACTTTGCTCGTTTTGTGGATTTTCTGGGGCCAACAGACTTGCGGTCTATCAGTTTGTATCATCATACTCCCTGGAGTGTCGGGCATTCACTGTTTGTTTTATATATATTCTAAATATATTTTCCATAGACTTTCATTACATTTTACTGCTCATATTCGTCGTACAAAATATGCTCTACATATATTTTTTACTGTTTTTCATTATATGTTCCGTCGTATATATTATAAAGAAAAAAAGTTTTTTAAAAAATTATGAAAATAATTTTTTTGATAAAAAAAAAAATTTGAAAGTTTTTATCCTTTGATATATACAAGCTTATCACTTTTAATAATAATAATAAAATTTAATGCATTACTTCATTGAGTAAATGTGTACATAAATAAACGCAATAATTGATTTCATAATATGAAGGTGTCTTGGTAATTAATATATAAGAATTTAACGGTAAATAGATAACGTTATGCTAAAACCACGATATGTTAATAAATTTTCACGATTTTTATTATATAGAGTATATTCAATGATACATATGAAAGTATTATTAATTAAGGTCGTCTAAAGAAGCTTTGTTCTTTCAATATAAATATTAGTTTTTACAATCTAGACTAACTTTATAGATAATTTTGCAAATTTTTAATGACAAAAATTTTTTTGTTATTTCATTGAATTGTACCATTGCCAAGGCATAGATTTTACTAGCACATTCAGAGTGATATTATTATGGTAATATTGTATAATTTACGTCCATTAAAATGTTGATAATTAATTAAGAAAATTATTTAATTATAAATAAGTCGAATGTTTACCGCTACTTGGAATCATCTTACTGTAAAGTTCTTTAAATAGGATGCAAATAAATACAAAATATTATGTAGGATCAGAGTATTGGTATAAAACAGTGAGTGAATTTAGTGAAGCATAAAACAGTTAGCGAAAGCTTAAACACGAGCTACCGGATTTAACATTGATTAAATAATATTATCGCTCTGGGGTCTCACTATATTAATTACCAAGTGCTCCCTTTTGAGCGATGAATTCAAAACTCTCATTAAACTTTCCACAATTCGTTTGCCTTCCAAGTGTTTTTATTCTTCCGCTTTTAAATGTATATGCACTGCTCATTATCGAATTTCAATGATAATAAAAAATAAAAAACGCTTTGTTTCAATAAACTTTTTTTATTTGACACTATTGTTTAAGTTTAATTGAAATTTCAGATTCAATCAAATGATGACTTTTTTAACAAAAAGTTCTTTATAGTTATAAAATTTAAAAACTGCAAAATACGATATTTTAATGAGGAAAAAACTTCGCGAAATGTCAATCGTTTCGTATAAATTGAAAACTTTTTTATTACTAATTATAATTTTATTAAACTTTGCACACTTGATGTGATCATTAATTAAAATAACACTTTTAAGTTGTTAATTTACTTGTAATAAATTAATTTATATTGATTAAATTTTGCTTTTACAAACGTCTAGAATTTTGCAATGTCCGAACGATTATCTAAAATGAACGACATTATGAGATCGCAAAAGTTTCATTACGGACTCACTAAAAGAGAATGAAAATCTTTTTAATTAAAAAAAAAAAAAAGTAAGTATATTATTCTAAGAATATACAGCTTTAATAATATTTTTTATGAAGAATACAGTAATAAAGGAATACATAGAACAAGAAAGCATAAGTCATAACCATAAAGATGCGTTAAAGAACTAATACTACGAGGATAGGAATCGTGTACATCTTCAGTACCATAAATCTTCCAGATGCTATCATTCGTGTCAAAAAGTGATCTAGGGAATAATTTACACTTTATAATAACAATAATTACAACCACAACCACAACCACAGCAGCAGCAGCAGCAGCAGCAGTATTAACAAAGTAACAACAACAAAGCTTACTGTATTTTTTTTATTATATTAATGCACGCTTACAGGCTTTTACTATTACATTCACAACTAGAACTACTACCATTTTTTCGATCTATTTTTTTTTACTACGCGTCGGTTTGTCTTTGATCCCGTCTATCGTCGACATCTTGTAATAATGCCCTCGTTATTAAGTTTATAGAGTACGCGTTTAATACAAGTGGGTTAATGACTCGCGTCATTAACAAGTGGGTGGAAAAAAATTAAATAAAAAATCTGAAAAACATTTGGCCTTCCAATCTATCTCTAGATAGAATTTTCCGATTTTTTCAAGTTCAAAATTAAAATTTTATACATTTTTGAACTCAAAAATCTTCTAATCGTGTTAGGAAACGATCTTTAAAATAAGAAAAGTCTCAGATTACATGTAATTGTTGTCCGAGGCAAAGCCGGTGTGTGATAAAAGATGTAATTAAACCAAAATTTCTTCTATACAAATTCTTATACCGTTAAAAGTAAAAATGTCGGAGTATAATTGATTAAATAAACACCGTTTCTCGGACTTTTTTTAATGTTGCAGATAAAAAATGATGCAGGATTATTTTAATCCCATTTATTCATGAAAACGAAATAGTCACTTTTATTTGAAGTAACAATTTGTTGATATCTATAAGAATGAGCTTCTTTGAAACTCAAAAACTCTTTCAAGATTTTTTATTGTTCCTATCAAAATAAATAGTTACAAAAATATAACGGGATACAAACCTAATATTTATGTTAGATAAATTCAAGATAATTTTTTTGTAAAGTTTATAACAATAAAAATACATTCAAAAAGCTTAGCAGACTAAAATAAAATAACTAGACAAATTATTTCAATCAGAAGTTTATTTAGCTTATCTCGGTCGGAAGTAGATGCAGTGTGAAAACCAATTATAAAAACAATAAAAAAGGCAACGAAGTTTGGTTAATTTAATAGAAAGGACAGTAGTAAAGAAGAATATTCTTTGCCGCATCTACAACACCGACGAAGGTCGACAGGCAGCTGGTTGTTGGTGGCTGAATGCTGGAGAAAGGCTCCATGGAGACGCCATCGCCAGAGCAACTGAATGTTGACCGGCGCCACTTACTTTAGATCCGCGTGTTATGTTTATATCTTCTATACTACAACTTCTTATTCTATATCATACGATAAGTGATCTTATCCGTTGATTGTAAGCCCGAAAGACATTTAAATGTTTTTATATTTTATTTGTCTCTATATCGAATTTAATTACATTAATAAAGTTATTATTTTTTTTTTTTCATAAAAATCTTCGAAATAATTGAATCGAGAAATATATAATATAAGAAATAAACAAAAACATAAATATTTGTATTATAAATTATAAATTATTGATGTAAAATGATGAGCTTCGCGTGTTTAAGTTATGATTAAAAAACGTTTTTCCGAAGAACTGGCGGAGTTAGAAAAATTAGCGCGGATAAGAAAATTATATTTATCTGATTATACACTATTAAAACGCAACCCTAATCTATCTCACATAGTTCACGCAGCATTACATTTATCACAATGTGTAAGTTAATATTTTTTTAACCTCATTATAAAGTTTCATTTTATTGTACGTGTACATCCAAAGTAAAGTCAGTAATTAAATATTTATTATAAATATTTTGAGTAAAATATTATAAATATAAATTTATATTTCATGTTGAACAACATAGAACAATTAATCGTGATTTATTTATTGAATGATATTAAATAATAGGAAATGAAGAAAAAAGAAACGTATATAACGAGGACAATTGTATTGGATTACATAATTGAATTGTGTCGTCGTGTATTGCTCTTTTTATATCTATACATGGATATACGTGTATAACTATTAACATTAAACACGCGCGAATGAAATCACGTTTGAGGATGTAAGCGCATTGCGTGAATACAATAAAAATCAGGCCTTTTTGCTTTATGAAAGAAATTGTCTTGTGAAATGTGCTATGATTCTATTCTTTTATCCGAATTTTAAAATTTTATTTCTATCAATTTATTTTACTTGTATCCTTTTTTTAATGTTGTCAACAAGGAAAATAAATTTATTAATTGAGCAATCCATTAATAATTATAAAATAATTTTATTTATACTATTATAATCGTAGTATTGAGTTTTAATTAATCAAAAGAATTATTTAATTGATTACAGATGGTAATAACATCTACAGAAGTCTTTTCTCACTTATATCATGAAATTCATAGACGATTAAAACTAAAGAATCCTTATTTACCCAACCTTGATGGTGATCGTGATACATTATTAATTATCAATATACCACTTAATTTAGTTATGAGCTTGGGTTTATGTTTTATGTGGCTGTGTGCTAAAAAATTCTCAAAAAAAAATGAAATCGTTAGTTGATTTACATTTTACATCGGAGATCGGGGTGAATGTGTTAATGTTTAAATTTAATAGAATTAAAAATTTTTTACAAGCTAATAAAACGTACAAGTCTAAAAATAGAAAAAAAGAAACTTTTTATATTTTTATTTCACTTTGGCCTGATCTCTTTTTTTACTAAATAATATGCATGTATTAAAAAATCCTATTTTTCTTTTTTTAAGTCTTTCTGTGGCTGTTTTATTGGTAGTATTTTGACATTAGTAACTTCGATCATGGTAATGAGACAATCCCAACTTCAAATTAGTAATGCAGGAATTCACATCTCGGATGTAATTGATCATCCAATATTTATTCACGACTTCGTTACTTGTGTTTTATGTATTTTCAGTATGTCGTTATATCAATTACAATTTTGGATTCTCTACGATTATTTACATTGGGTTCGTTTACTAAAATTTTCCTTAAACCTAATGACTCAATATTTAATTTTGCTTGAAATTATAGAGATATAAACGAAACAAATTAGCTCATGATGATTTAGAAATGAACAGGCGAGTCAATGAGCCAAGTTCTACATCAAGAGACACACAAACTTCAAGTAGCACATCAGTCACACTGAGAAACGAAGATCCTGTAAGTAATTTAATTAATATAAATAACTAGCGCAAACTTTTAAAAAAAGTACTTTCAAGAGACATCTAGCGTTTGATTTATTAACTCTGAACTGTTCAGAAGAAACATTATCATTTTCTTCTTTGCTTACCTCGCTGCATAATATCAAATTTATTTTAAAATTTCTGTTTATTATGGGGGTATAGGGGAAGCGGGGCAAAATTAGGCACTTGAAAAATTTTTTATCCTAAAAAAATCTCAAAATACTCAAAAATTTAATTTTACGTCATATCCTACCCTTCTCTCATAATTTAGATTTTAAATTAACTTTGCTTTTAGATGGATATTAAAAACAATCGTATTAATTTATACTGCTGTTGTGTTGATTATTGGAAGTATCTAACAAGGCCGAAGCGAAAAAATCGAGCCAACTACGAGTTTCAAGTTACTTACATAATGTAAATAAAAATAAAAATTTTTGTTTGAATCGAATGAAATTGTATTTGTTTCTTTTTTTAATTTAGTCAAAAACTAAAATCGACTAATTTTTTGTAGATCTACAAGAAGTAGCGCATGTGCCTTGATCCTCCGAGTTATAAATTAAAAAATGCCGCAAAATATTTGAAACTGAAATAAAGTAAAAATTTTTCCAATTATTCGTGTAACACAAAAATAAAATATGAACTCTTTTATTTTTTAACAATAATAGCCATCTAAAATAATAACTTTTCTTTTAGTTTTACTTTAAGCGTCTGCAATACAGTTCATGTTTTATTAAAAATTGAATAAGCAATACAAAGTGTGCACTTTTGAGTGCTCCAAAATTTTATTTTATTTTTTTTTTTGTTAGTTTAGAAATGTATGACATCATAATAACAATAAACGAAGATATTGTATGATGTCTAATGATGCATGTAATAGCAATTTTTTTTTAAGTCGTGATAAATTTCATAATTAGATTAAAAACGAATCTTGACTTAGCTAATTAATATTATTTTTTTTACTAGGAAAATTAATATGGCATCTTTTACTAGACTTTCTGTGATCAGATTACTCGAACTGGTAAGTAAAATTGTTTACTTAATCAATTATAATAATAGAAAATTATACAGTACAAAATGCTCAATTTAAATTTAATTTATTGTGATCACAAATGGGCTTATTAATAAAAATAAAACGCTCAAATATGCAAGAGTTATAAACATACGATGACACAATCTTGCATTCTTCATCGTTGAGGTTCATTGATTATAATCATGAATAAGTCGCTAAAAATGATAGAGCTAATATAAACGAGGCCTTGCGTGTCTTTAGTAAGGTGTAACTCTAATGAATACCAATCATTATTTAGTTGATTTACATTTTACATCGGAGATCGGGGTGAATGTGTTAATGTTTAAATTTAATAGAATTAAAAATTTTTTACAAGCTAATAAAACGTACAAGTCTAAAAATAGAAAAAAAGAAACTTTTTATATTTTTATTTCACTTTGGCCTGATCTCTTTTTTTACTAAATAATATGCATGTATTAAAAAATCCTATTTTTCTTTTTTTAAGTCTTTCTGTGGCTGTTTTATTGGTAGTATTTTGACATTAGTAACTTCGATCATGGTAATGAGACAATCCCAACTTCAAATTAGTAATGCAGGAATTCACATCTCGGATGTAATTGATCATCCAATATTTATTCACGACTTCGTTACTTGTGTTTTATGTATTTTCAGTATGTCGTTATATCAATTACAATTTTGGATTCTCTACGATTATTTACATTGGGTTCGTTTACTAAAATTTTCCTTAAACCTAATGACTCAATATTTAATTTTGCTTGAAATTATAGAGATATAAACGAAACAAATTAGCTCATGATGATTTAGAAATGAACAGGCGAGTCAATGAGCCAAGTTCTACATCAAGAGACACACAAACTTCAAGTAGCACATCAGTCACACTGAGAAACGAAGATCCTGTAAGTAATTTAATTAATATAAATAACTAGCGCAAACTTTTAAAAAAAGTACTTTCAAGAGACATCTAGCGTTTGATTTATTAACTCTGAACTGTTCAGAAGAAACATTATCATTTTCTTCTTTGCTTACCTCGCTGCATAATATCAAATTTATTTTAAAATTTCTGTTTATTATGGGGGTATAGGGGAAGCGGGGCAAAATTAGGCACTTGAAAAATTTTTTATCCTAAAAAAATCTCAAAATACTCAAAAATTTAATTTTACGTCATATCCTACCCTTCTCTCATAATTTAGATTTTAAATTAACTTTGCTTTTAGATGGATATTAAAAACAATCGTATTAATTTATACTGCTGTTGTGTTGATTATTGGAAGTATCTAACAAGGCCGAAGCGAAAAAATCGAGCCAACTACGAGTTTCAAGTTACTTACATAATGTAAATAAAAATAAAAATTTTTGTTTGAATCGAATGAAATTGTATTTGTTTCTTTTTTTAATTTAGTCAAAAACTAAAATCGACTAATTTTTTGTAGATCTACAAGAAGTAGCGCATGTGCCTTGATCCTCCGAGTTATAAATTAAAAAATGCCGCAAAATATTTGAAACTGAAATAAAGTAAAAATTTTTCCAATTATTCGTGTAACACAAAAATAAAATATGAACTCTTTTATTTTTTAACAATAATAGCCATCTAAAATAATAACTTTTCTTTTAGTTTTACTTTAAGCGTCTGCAATACAGTTCATGTTTTATTAAAAATTGAATAAGCAATACAAAGTGTGCACTTTTGAGTGCTCCAAAATTTTATTTTTTTTTTTTTTTTGTTAGTTTAGAAATGTATGACATCATAATAACAATAAACGAAGATATTGTATGATGTCTAATGATGCATGTAATAGCTAATTGAGTTTATATGTCATACACATTTATTTTTCACTCAAAAGCATTATTTTATCTTGTATGTTGTTCTGCAAATCCTGTGTTTTCAACGAGAATTTTATTTATAGATATTACGTTTATTGTTTGCACATTAATCATTTTATTACTCGTTATTATTATTATTTTTAGTTACGTATATTTTATCTCAACACTTTCTTATCAATGATCGAATAAAATGTCAATGGTTGACGATTTTAAGAAAAGTAGCATTATAATTTGGTAAATTAAAAAATTTACTTTATACAAAAAAATTGATGAGTTTTTTTTTTGTTAGTGAATACTTAATGTCTATGATGCACAATACTGTAACTATCAAATATAAAGAATGATTCAGAATCGTGAGTATATTCTTGTATATGTATATGTATGTGGTTACAATGAAGTAGTAACGAAGCGGTCGAAAGAAAAAAGAGGGAGAGATGCGTAAAAGCGTAGTAGAGGAGACTCCACCACTGTTTCACCACTGTTTCACCATTGTATTGATGCCATTTGCCACTCTCTTTCTGGAGTGAATACAGTTAACACGGTTAAATATTGTCAAGTAACTGCCGGCATTTATATAAAAAAGTTTATATTTTACACGAGTATATATTTATATTTTTTTGAGTTATAAGTTATAAATCTTCAACGACACTATTTTTAAATAAATATTCCCGCTCAACTCTCACGTGGTAAGTTAACATTGTTTATTTAAATTTAGCTCATTTAATTGTCAAAAATTTTATAACATCAACATCAAAAAATATATCACATCCTGTAACTATAAATTAAAATATATTATCTAAAAATTTTAATTTTATCGCGTTACGTCGTTTGCGTTCTACGCACTTCACATCTTCCCCATCCCATAAATCTAACGATCTTTTTAATTCTCCAAAAATAAATTTATTTCTTTACTTCATTCATTCCACACCTTAAAACTATTTTAATTCTTTATTGGTTTTAACTGTTGAAATCTTAAAAATTAATATTAAATATTCGAAAAAATATTAGAGGTTTATTTTGAATTTCGTAATTGTAAAACTAATACTGGGTTAACGTAAATACCGCGAATATAAAGTATAGCTACGTCAATGCACTGACACAATAATAATCTACACGTGTTGAAATTGCTGGTAAAAACACAAAATACAACTCCAGCATCCGGTTACTTGAACAAGGGGATATTTGTCTGTTTAAATTTGTTCATAAGAAAGTAGGTTAAAATTTTTAAGTATTATTACAACAGTAAATATTATTTTTAAATTTCACTTAAAAATATAATTTTATTTTTCAGACAATTTTTTATTTTTTTCAAGCATACAATTAATTTAAAAAGTTAAATAAATTATCGGTAATTTAGTAAAAATAACATAGCGTTTTGAGACTTTTAATTCATTATATCTAATTATATTATATTTAAATTTTTTTTTAAGTCGTGATAAATTTCATAATTAGATTAAAAACGAATCTTGACTTAGCTAATTAATATTATTTTTTTTACTAGGAAAATTAATATGGCATCTTTTACTAGACTTTCTGTGATCAGATTACTCGAACTGGTAAGTAAAATTGTTTACTTAATCAATTATAATAATAGAAAATTATACAGTACAAAATGCTCAATTTAAATTTAATTTATTGTGATCACAAATGGGCTTATTAATAAAAATAAAACGCTCAAATATGCAAGAGTTATAAACATACGATGACACAATCTTGCATTCTTCATCGTTGAGGTTCATTGATTATAATCATGAATAAGTCGCTAAAAATGATAGAGCTAATATAAACGAGGCCTTGCGTGTCTTTAGTAAGGTGTAACTCTAATGAATACCAATCATTACACACCAACTATGACATGATATTTTCTCTCCTTATTTAGTCATCATATTATCTTATACCTTTCTCATTAATTATAAAGAGTTGTATAATCTCACTTAAATTATTATCTAAACAGAAGTATTCACTTTTTTATTGTATTTATAATACACAGATTAGTTGTGTCAGCAAATTGAAATTAAAGTTTATTATAGAGTTTTTCTGTTGAGGTAAAGAAAATTTTCAAACTAATTTTTTTTATCGATGAAAATTATTTAAATTAAGTACTTAACATGAACGCCCTCTAAAACGAGACTTTAAATTCTTTTTATAAATATGAAAAAATTGCAATAAATCCCACGAGCTGACAATTATACAATATTAACCATTAACTCGTAATTCATGTATCAATTTAGATAGAATGGGTCGCGAGATGACGTATTCTGCAATTTCAATCCCTTTAATGCACCGTGCTAAAGTGAAATATAAAGAATTACTTATTTAGCCTTGATAATAAATCGTCGATTTCTTTCCATCTTCAACCTTAGAGTATGCTGAAAGATTGCTTTGAGTCTTTGAGATCTCAATCATACGACACATACATAATATTATGTCTATTGAAAGTATGATGTACATCATAAATAATTTCATAGATTTTTCTTGATATGAGCAATCAACATCAACCACTCCTATGCCGTTTATTACTTAATATAATGTTTTCAAAACTTGTGCAATCTTATTCTAATTTATTTTTTTACTTATAACCCATTACAATCCTTGAGTGTTGAAAAATTTTATAATATTAAAGGACAAGGTCTCGGTGATGATAAAAAATTATAATATTTCAACTGATGACTTTCTTTTAATTTTGGAAAGATTTTGCATAAAATATTCATACGTTTTTCAGAAACTTGTAAAATTAATTTGGATATTAATTACTTGGAAAGAAATTAATTTTTTATCCATGTTTTATAGTATTTCAGTATAGTATAACTTAGCAAATTATTGTCTTTAAGTATTCAAATGCAAATAAAAATACTACGATTTATAAATAATTGACAGGCAATTATCCGATAGACGGGTATAAGTTGTCTACACCTTGTGTACTCACACAATCAATGTAACTTATTCTAAAATTCATTGATAAATAGTTACATTGATAAAAAATTTTCAAGCCAGACAAAAAAGTTCTTTAAAATGATCTTTATGATTTAAGAATATTTTTATTAAATCTAGCTAGTTTTCTTTCAAATATTTATGTAATTATACAAAATTTGAAACCCTTGTTCTTAAATACTGTTAAAATATGAATTATTTGTAATTAAAACAAAATTACAGCGCAAATAAGTATGAAAAACTTTAAAAAAGAAATCAAGTTGAATATAGTTGTATGTACTCGTAACCTGGAAAAATATTGAGCACAAGAATACAAACTATAAAAGTACTTATAGACGTTGCGAGGCAATAGATTTTATATTTGTATTTCAGGTCGTACGCTGTACATACATGTATATAACAACAATGTAGTGAAGTATTTTTTATTTAGTAGAATAAAATTGATTATACAAGTGATAAATTACAATAAATATAAAATATTCTTACAGGCAATAGTATGCTGTATTATCGGGCTCCACTGGCATTCAGAAAATTTCGGTGACTTGCCGACTCGTTTTATATCTACCGGAACAGCTGGAGGATATCTCATTATTCTTGTTGGTTTGTTTGCTGGTGGATTGATGGGAACACCAGTTAATCGACGAGTGGTACGTAACAATGATTAATCTGACTATTGGTATTAACATTTATAATAATAAAATTTAATTTATTTTTGATAGGATTTGTTCTTCAGCCTAATCGGGTGTGTATTGTTCATCGCATCAGGAGCATTAGTAATCGATGCGTTTGATAAAGTTGGATACCGAAGCGCTGCGCGTGATCGAGGTCTAGCACGTGGATCTTTGTGCATTATCGAAGGAGCACTGTTTCTCGTCGATGCTATTCTTACTTTCCGAGGAGAGGCTTAAACTAATTTATAATTTTAAAATTTTTTATTCAACCAAAAAGAACGGTCATTAGTCTCAAATAGATCTTCTTTAAAAAAGAACTATTTTTGTCAAATTGAATTATATTTTATAAAAATTTATTTGCATATTAAAATTATTATTATTACTAACTATAGAGTTTATAATAATATATATTGATATTATTAATTCAGTACAATGTATTCTACCTGACAATTGCTTCTGAAAGTTCATAAAATAAGCTTTAATTTTTATATTACACTGAGAAAAAAAAAATACTTTTACTCAATTAACAATTTCTTGGTTCAAAAAACTCGATGACCATCAAATTATTATATTCTATTATTATTAATTTTTAAAGAGAAGAGCATCAATATTTATCTTTGGATAATAGACAAACAAGAGAATAGCTTTAAGTAAAAATTATTTCAATCAATTTAACAAGTTCTTGAGCTAAGAATATATATTGATATACTAAAATATACTAAAAGTATTTTTTTTTCTCGGTGTATTCAATACCATGTGGCCTTTTTAAATTAACGTTGTTAAGAACCAATTCCAAAGCAGCACTGTTCAAATAATGTGAATAACCCATACAAATAATTTAAGTTAAAAAGTTACACTACTTTACAAATGGAATTCAAGAAAGCTTTTTTAGCGTAATTATTAATTATGCAAATTATACTTTAAATTCTTGTGCTAATTCAGTATCATTTAAATTTCTACCAAACTCTATCTCAGATATAAACTATAATTTTAATAATTTATTGTAAATAAGTTTTAAATTATTCTCTTGTCAATAAACTCGAACAATAATTTTTAAAAAATACAAAAGCATAATTGTAATAAGCTTTCGCAAAAATTTTTTTTGAGTTTCGATTTTAAAAAATTCCAGCAAAATAAATTTATAAAATTAAACAATCATATGAATTGCAAGAAATTTATTTTATTTCACTATTCAAACTATACAAAATGTTAATGTTTAAAATTGAAATAATTATGTCATAATTTTTAATTCATAAGTGCCATTTTAATATTTTAAACTATGCATTAAATTAATATTTAATATAGAAATAATTTATTTTAAAAATATAACTCGCTATAATCTTCGCTTTACTATTTACAAATATGTATAATCATATTTTTACATAAAATATTTTAGATTTCGTATTTTATATAATTAATTTATAAGAGGAGAATCAATAAAACAAATATTTAATCATAATTTTAACAATTTTGAAATTATTATCTTTAAAAAACTCTCATGATAAGCTACATTTTTTTTCACTTTCAATCTTTATAGAACTTCGGTCACTAATCACTGGAGATAGTGTACAAACAATTTTTTTTATTACTTTTATAATTAAATTCTTAATTATCTTTGTTATGATTAATTAAATAGTACACCCATGGTATTTTAAGTGATTGTTGATAAAAAATATAAATCAAATTAAACTTTATTCGCTTCCTCAAACAAAAATGACTTATATTGATAAAAATTTATTAGAAGTATTAAAATATTTATTAGACTTTTTAAAAAAAAAAAAAAAGTAAATTTATTTTTTCCAGAAATTAATTTTAAAGAAACCTTGAGTAAAGAATTTTTAATTATTCAAGAATTAAAACTTCTTAGTGAATAACCCCTACAAATTTAAACTTTGTCCAATTTTTTTTTTTTTTTTAATTATTATTTAATCAAATAAAACTAAAATTAAAATTTCCAATAGTTTATTTTTTTCTATTAAGAAACGAAACGAATATTAATGTTGTAGATACAACTATAGGTCAACAATATGTAGATCATTATTATTTATCAAGTACTAGGTGTAATATACCCTAAAATTTCTGTAATCTCTTTCACCTGTAATTACCACACTTTAGTTCATTGATCGTAAATTTTTGTTTTGTAATATAAACTTCATTACCTTTATCTTCTTTTTTTGGTGTGATAAAAAGAGCTTGAGAAATTCCATGATAAAATGTTAATTTTATAAGGTGTAATGTCACTTTATTTTCGACAGTGAGCTGTTATAAACGTACCAATAATTAAAATTTGTGAATCTGTTTATATAAAAGTATTTCTACTAAATATAAAATTTGAAAAATGGACACTATGTACGCTGTCGACAGAACGATTACATTCGGTTACAACAAAAATTCGTGGATGAAATTTTTTGTCGTTAAAATTTTTGAATACGTAAGTAAATAAATATTAACACACACAATCGATTGATGTAACTATTAACTGCAATAATTAAATTAATACTTACAATTATTTGATTTTAGATATTGTTATGGTCTATGATAGGAATTCACTTATATTCTTCGGCTTATGGTGATGATTTTTCATGGGTTCTTCTAATCGTTGGAACAGAAATAGGATTCTGTATTATAATTTCTGTTTTACTTTTCGGTGGATTATTCAAAACTCGTTTACACCGAAAAATTGTAAGTTGGGGAATATAATTCTTTAAATAATACTAATAATATCTGTAATTAATAATCAATTTATTGTTATCTATTTTTACAGCACGGACTTCTTAATTTGATTGGATGTGTTCTATTTATTATATCAGGAGTAAGAATAATTCATGTTTATAAAGTTCTATCAAACAATTTTCAAAACAATTTTTCGAATTACTGGCCCAGTTTGAACTTGTTACATTCTATTGACTCCAAAAAATATGAAACAGCTATTGATAACTTTAAAATCATCTTACCTTCAGCTATCGACGATAATAATATAAAAGAACAAATTGGAAAAATGTTCGAATTTGGATTTGCACGAGGAGTTCTCAGCATAATTTTAGGAATATCATTACTTGTTGATTCATTTCTTGCTTATAAAGAAATCTATTAATTTATAAAGTATTTTTAATTTTGTATAGCTAATTTTAATATTAAAAAATTATATCAGTATTTCATAAAAAATCAATTGGTTTTTAATATCACGTTCTATTTAAAAAATTATTTACAATCTAAATTAGTGATAAAGATTATATTCCGATAATTAAGAAGGAAATTATGATTTAAGTATTTAAACTACCTTGAACAAAAAAAAATTATTAATAGAGATTTTGTCTATTAAAAATATTTTTTAATAATTTTTCAAACTTGAAAAATGGAAGAATAAATTCAAAATACAGACAAGATTTTTATCTTTTAAATAATTACAATATTCAATTAACAAATTAATAAAAATTGTTAACACATACACAACTAAAAATTATTTTATTTACAATTCTGTAGAATATCAAAAATATAAAAGCGACTTACAACAAGTTACAAAATAAAATTTCCACATTCACTATTAAGATTTAAAAGGTCCATTTTGATCGTAATGATCTCAGATTTATAAAGTCCTCTGTCTTCCCAATGATGCAACATTTTTATTAGATCATTTTTGACTTTAATATTCTGCTCAACTAATTCAAATGCCCTGAATAAATACGCAGTGAATTCTTCTTCCAATTGATATAAACCCATTTTGTGTCCAGCTTGGATCAAGTCATGAGCAAATTGCATAAATAATATTTTTCGTTTTGTGTCTGCAGCACTTATTTCTTCGTACCAAACACGTGCGATTAATTTAAAGTGACGCTTATGATGAATAAAAAACCACTTTAGAATTTTGAACTCACTATTTTGCAGATGTTTGTCGAATTTTTGGCGAATAACTGTTTCGTTAAATATTGGCATCTTGGTATAATAATAAATTTTAAGTTGACAACAATTTGAAAACTTTAGAGTAACACGTGTGAAGTATAGTTATGTCAGCAGCCTTTCTAGCAAGAGAACACGTTTTAAAATCGAGTATACAAAATTACAGTAACTCCAGGTAGTATATTTTGCAAAGCCTTCCTCTCTCCATTCCTATATTAAGTCATAATGAATATAATTCATAAACGAAAGATACCTGATTATTATACACAAATGCATGTCATTCAAATACAATAATAAGATTATACCTTCAGGTAGTTTTGAGAATTAGCCATTGCCACTGAAACATTTCCTTTTCATAATTAATATACAGCGCCACCTGTTTTTGGATATTGAAATTTAAAAAAAATTTTTAACGTCCTGTTTTACAACCAAAAAATCGAGCTTGCTTCTGTCACAAATGGTTATCATCGACAATTTAATTAATTTTTTAAGGATTTAATATATTCGAAATTGAGTTCTAAATACTAATTTGATTTAACATAAAACAATTAAAATATGAGTACGATTCATAATCTATTTATAGGTGCTAACACGTCAATGCCACAAAAATCATCAATAACTATGTCATTAATACTCCACCGTAATGAACAAAAATAAGTCCATGTTCTACTTAATGTACCAATTATAATAATTTGTGCGTAGAGATTCATTGTCATCGACAAAAATTTAATTACCTTCTTAATTTGATAAATCTGTCATAAAATATAAATTTCAGTGGATATGATCTTATTCTACATTCGAGAGTGAACGATTCAGCCCATAACAATAATTGAAATTGTTTTAAAATATTTCGATAAAATGGCTAATAGCGCTGAAAGTACCGTAGAATCCAATAATAAAGGCTCATGGATAACATTCTTTACCGTAAAAATTTTTGAATTCGTAAGTAAAATACATATATAATCGATAAAACCATCTAACAGATTTTTGGTAAATATTTAGTACATGACTATTAATATTTAAAATTATTTTAGTTATTGCTAGGGGCCATTATAGGGATAAGTTGTATTGTTCAATCTTATGAGGATGTTTCTCCATGGCCTTATCTAGTTACTGGAATAGAAATGGGTTATTTTATAATAGTTTCTATTTTACTTGTTTGTGGATTTTGTAAAATTCGTGCCCATCGAAGTATGGTAAGTTAAAAGTTAAAAAATTTTTAAAATTTTCTGTTTCAATTACTCCATGACTTTTTATTCCTACAGCATGGACTTTTTAATTTCATTGGATTTGCTTTATTTGTTGCGGCAGGAGTCAGATTAATTTATTATTATAAAATTCAATATGACTTTACATCAGAATACTTTGCCAAAACCGGGATAAACTTAAAGTCATTAGCAACTGCCATTTTGGCACTTTTGAAAAATGATGACGATTCTAAAGCATCTAAAAGCGGTTTATCAATGAACTCCTCTGTGGAAGAGCAAACTGCAGATATAAAAAAATTATTCATCCTAGGATTTACGAGAGGATCTATGGACATTGTTCAAGGACTAATTTTACTAACTGATTCAATTTTTGTCTTTAAAAAATATTATTAGTTATTTATTATATAATTTTATTATTTTGCTTTCATAGGATGGCCTTTAGGTTAGGGTCAATATTTAATTTAATTATAAAAATAAATTGCTACATAAATTTGAAAGATTGCTAAAACGTTTATTTTAAATATTTATAACATCATTTGTACTCCAAAGGCACAATGATACCTTCATACTGATTGTCCTCAATGCCCCAACTGTTCATCAGCACTCGTCTTTTAATAGCTTCACGATAACTAGTAACATCAGTAATCATTTTCAACCACAACCCAATCATTTCAATCATGTACCATCTTTTCATGTTTTCATCAACTTCATCATCCTGTAAATCCGAACAAACTAAATCTTCATCCACGGCTTCAGCGCTTTCTTCAACCTGAGCGAGAGGACTCGGGAAAATTTCTAAACTTGCTGAGGCAAATAATTTACGCAAAATATGTTCGTTTCTTGTTAACAATCGACGCACTGTCAACCGGCTTCCGTCAAATAATTTTTTGAAACGGTCTTCTGGTCGTTCATTTAACAGGATACTTAAATAAAGTTCTTGTCTATTTGAATTATCTTCACTACAATTGTTATTTGAATTTTCCGAAATCTTGATTGTGTTTTTTATAAAGTCATGCAATTCTTCAATACTATTGAATCTATTTATCTGAGCGAAACCGTCAAAATTTACTCGATATTCGTGTGCTTTTTGTAGAAGACTGTCGTCCATTGTTACTTTTATTTCTGGAGGATCTGCAATAATAAAATTTTTGTTATTTAATTTATTTTTCATCACTGAAAACAAAAAGGGCAAAAATACTCACCTAAAAAGCTAGATTGATTATTTTCCCCTTCAAAAATTGGGTCTTCCTCTTCATCATCATCTTCATCATCATCATCGTCTTCTTTATTAATTGATTCTTCTAGCGAATCATTGTGCCACATTATATTACTAGTTTTTTCAGTCTGTATCATACGATGTGAAGTAGATTCTACAAAACAAAATATAATTATTAAAATTAGTTGTCTATATTGATTATTAAGTATCAATATAAATAATTAAATACAAACCACTCGGTTGATCTGGAGCGTCTTCCATATCTTCCTCTTGTTCTTCAATGATTCTGTCGTATAATTGATCCGTATTCAAGGGAGAATTGTTCAAAACTTGACCGACGAGATTACGATAAGTTGGACACCTTCTTATAGAACGTGGTATTGAGTCTGAATTAACGGCAATTATATTTATTCTCATCACTTGTGATACATCAAGGCCACTCGATTTATCCAGTATACCTAATAATTAATATACATCACCACTAATTATTACTAATTGTACCAGCGAGATTAAAAGTGTCAATCAATTGTTTAAAACTTTAAATTGATTATTAATATTAGATTTTTTATCTCTAATTGACACAATAATATAAAACAGTGATGTAAAATTGACTTATTAACTTGTCACAAAGCTCACTGTTCTCACAATGTCACTGATGACCGTTGGGTCATAGAATGACAGGTCGATCGGTACAACTCTGACACACACGCGGATATCTATTTTCACCCAGGGCCACGTGATGAAATAATATGTAACTGGTCTAAGCCAATTACGCTTCTATCGACAATATTGCATCGTCAATAATCAACAATACTATTTTTATCGATTCTTTTTATTCCTCAATATTATATCTGTGTAGTATAGCAATTTTTATTGCTGGTATGTCATTAATTTATTAGAATTTGGATTTTATTTAGGCTAAACTACATAAATTTTTCATCTAGTTAATATTAATTATCAAATTCATCTTGATTTAACATTTTTTTATTTTACTTTCATTTATTACGGTAAACCGTAAATACAATAATTGTACACATTGTTCAGTAAATTCTCATTGAATCTATTAAATATTTGTAATTATTTAATTTTTTTTTTGTCACTCATAAATGTATATAATTTATATATATATATATATATATATGTACTTGAATTTGGCAACGATAAATAATAACTCAGTATATTTCGGTAATTCAAACTCGAGTAATGTTAATATCTCTTGTACATACATAACTATGTGTTTATATTTATTGAATGTATACATATATAATTTAAAATCTTTATACTTTTGTTAGGTATGTATACTTTCGATTCAATCGATATGTTCGCCAGCGTTATATTAGTTTTTAAATTTATACTTTCACTAATAATAATATATTTATATTTTTAAATATAATAATGGTCATAGTCATAAATATATCAATAAAATTAAATATCTAAATAATAAATGATTACAAAATAAACCAAAACCGAAACAAAAATAAATAATTAATAATAATGATACTGCATCAAGTTTGACTGTACTTTCAGTAAAATTCGTTTGTTCGTTGTTGATTGTCTAATGAATAACATTTTCACATATTTTATCAGACAGTAATATCTTAATAAATCAGTCAATCATCGATGATAATAAAAATTATAATAATAATAACAATATAATAATGTAGAAAACGAAATGAAACACTCAGGCATCTAGAACACTTAGACGGTGATTAAATTTTAACCAAGTCCAAAAAATAACTTACAATAAGTTTTTTAATACCTTGATTATCATTTTTACTATAATTAATTATTAATTATTTTTTATTGTAATTATATATTAATTCCATAAATGGCCGCTTATTTATCTTGGCCAAAAAAAAAAAAAAAAAAAAAAAAAAAATTATTTATTGTCATGATTTGTTTAACGAATCAGTTCATATCGACGTTGTGTTGTTATCAGCACCGTTTTTCCCTTGTACATGATGTGGCAATGCTGCTAGCTCATCTCTACTAAGATAATTAACTATTCCTGCGCCCAATGAATCACCAATAACGTTTACTGATGTTCTGAAACGGTCCCTAAAAAATAAAATGTTATTTTTAACAATGACATTATTTGAGACAATTGTTTTGAGATAAAATATATTTACAGTAGCCAGTCAATTGCTATAATTAAAGTAACGTCTTTAGCTGGAAGTCCTACGGTATCGAGCACCATTACCATGGTAACTAGACCTGCTTGGGGTATTCCAGCGGCTCCAATACTCGCAGCAGTTGCAGTAATACTGAAATGTTATTTAAATTATCATTTATTAAATAAAAAATGGACTTTTGAATTTTTATTAAGAATAAAAAAACAAACCTGACGGCAGCAAGTTGTCCAAAAGTTAATGAAATTTCGCGAACTTGTGCAATAAAAATAGCTGCAACAGCTTCATACAAAGCTGTACCGTCCATATTGATAGTAGCACCGATAGGCATCACAAAACGTGATACTCGAGGGTCAATACCATTCCTCTCTTCTAAGCAGCCGATAGCGACTGGAAGAGTCGCTGAACTTGAAGACGTACCGAACGCCGTAGCAACAGCTTGTGCCATGTTAGAAATATATCTTATTGGATTTTTTCTTGTTATTATAAAGAATATTGTGGGTAAAACAATAAAACCGTGGATAACGAGTCCTACTATTACTGTTAAAAAATACATTCCCAGTTGACCTAATATTACATCGAATGATTTCATCTCCAATACTTTTGAAGAGACGAGAAAAAGTACACCAACTGGAGACAGCCTGAAAAGATTTATTCAACTCTGATATAATAATGTAACTTTCAAACTTTGCTATTTTGTTAATTGAATTTTCAATTATTGGCTTACCAGATTACCCAGTTTGTTATTATCATCATTGCTGAGGACAATGCTTCGAAAAAGTTTAGCAGCGGCTTTCCGTCAGGCCCCATTTTACCCAAAGTTATCCCAAGAACTGTTGCAAACACTACCAGACCTAATATATTCATTCCTGAAGAATCTTCACTTCCTATTTTCCATGTATTTACGTCGCCTATTTAATCAAGTTAATCATTATTATTATTATTATTATTAAATAAGTAGAAAAACTATTGTCTAGTGTAAATAAAACAAATGTATATTAAACTTAATGAAAATATTGAAAAATTTCAAATATTCTAATATTAAATTCTTGTCTTAATGATACATTTCATTCTCTTTCAATATATAAGAGCTCCTTTTTTTTTTTTAGTTATACTAGAACTTATATGAAAATGTCGAAAAAGAATAAAATAACAGAAAAATTTTTTTTCCGACTTCTAATTAATATTTTAAGAGCTGAGAGTAATTATTTATATTTGAAAAATCAGCTAAATATTTCATGAAATTTTGAATCTGATCATAATAATTAATAAAATTACCAGATGGATTATTCGGTTGTCTTGTAAGTACAGTGCGGTACTGAGAAATACAAGCTTGAACTAAATTAGGCGGGAACATATTTCTGACTAAATCCATCAATGTATCAACAGTCGAAACATTTCGAGGACCAACGCCATTATCTTCTGATGAATTATTACTTTTACCATACTTTCCTGGCTGTATAGTGATTACCAGTATAATACCTAAATAAAAAAAAATTAAAACTAATTATTGTTATTCAATAAATATGTCATTATTAATTATTATGCCTTAGAAGAGACAATAAAAATATTTACTTGTGTAATACATGATCGATCAAAAAGTATACATACTAATAGGCTAGACTAGATATTATTTATAGATTATTAAGTAATTTAAAGATAAACTAACCGAGTATAACAGCGCTAACAGTGGTTATCATGTAATAGGTGATGGCGCGTGCTCCGATTTTACCACTGAGTGATAAATCTAATGAACCGATAGCAGATACCAAGCTGGCAATTATAAGCGGTAGAATCAAACTCTTGAGCATTCTGAGAAACAGTTCACCTATATAGTTGACATACATTATTTCACGTTCGGTCCAACCTGTGCGTGCATTTCTCAGTATCAGTCCCATCGCGATACCACCGACCACACCAGAAATAGTAAGAATAGTCAATGCATTGTGCCGCAGACATGTCGTAATCCTTTCACGTCTATTAAGCGGCCTTTTGTTTGGTGACTCACGATAGCAGGATCTTCTCTCTGTGTCTAAGGGTTTTGATTGAGCATCCACTCCCGACAGAGGAGATCTGTAAATAGACTTACAATTAATTATCAACAACAAATTAATCGATTCATTTTACTCCTCAGACATTTATATCTATGTCAACATCGATAATTATATCAGTTCCAGGATTAGATTCAGATTAAGACGTAGACGGTAATTAGATGCGCCGAGTTTATTCCCGTGGAGATTAACTCGTCAATTTTCGGTAATGAATGTAACAAGGTAATCAGCTTGTGAATATATACCTTACGTTTGATTAAATTATCTCAAGGAATTCGTCTTTAGACTATTCTCGTGTGTCTTAATTAGATGATTGGACTATTTAAAATTATTTGACCTAAAATAAAAAATTATCATTTTTTTTTAAGTTCTGAGATTTTTTTATTGAGAAACAAAAATTTGTTATTTTTTCTTGATCAATTATTTTTCATATTAACATATAAGTTACGTAATTCCACATAAATTTAATTGACAAAATTCTAAATTTGAATAAATGTAATTCATGTTTACTAAACACATAAATAGATAATGAATAAATACTCAAAGTATCGAACAAACAAAATAAATCAATAATTACAATGTCAATACTATTTTTGACTCGAGGTAAAAATAGATTTTCCTCAAAAATTTACTATACAAATTATATAATAATTTTTCAAGTATCAACAGTTTATTACATAAACTATTTCAAGTGCGTCTGAATAAATGAAGGCAATTAAATGTTATAATTTTTTAATGACGAGATTGAAACGTTTTACGGCACCCGTAGTATTAATAATTGTGAATTAGATGTGTGGGCGATATATCTAACGCTGAAACCACATTCATGCATACATATATGTATATATAGGGCTCCACACACGTCGATAACAAATTTACCGAGTACTACGTAGATATATGATGTATACATACATAAACAGGATGTGACGACACGCGAGCAGTGAATCCGTCATTTAAATGTCTTGTATTAACTATTACACGTGTTGGTGCTCGTTTTAACCGGGTGTTTT
>JZSA01004301.1:0-26256 GCA_000956155.1 Cotesia vestalis | reverse complement strand
ATATAAGAAAAATGTCAATAAAACAATGGTGATAATTTAATTTTTAATATTGTAACAAAAGAACGAAACTAAAATTTATTTCCATTTAAAATTCATGAAGTAAGAGCTTTAAAAAATTTATCGTTTTATAAATAAATAACAAATGTATATCCCTTATGCAACAGTTGCGTAAAGAATACAAAGTACATGTAATTAAATTTCATTGGTGTAAACCATAAATTAAAAAACAAAATCTTTGAATTTATTTATAAAATAAATTTACATTAACAATTTATTATTCTTTGCGGTATTGAATAATCATTGTCACTATTATAATTTTAAATTAATTACTTTAAATTTACAACTAATTGTTTTTTAATTTATTACTTGACATTTTAAAGCACGAGCAAAAATTAAATTTAATTTTTGTAATCAAAAAACGACTTTTTATAATAATTTATTCTGTATAAAATCAAACGAGCAATTATTTAATTTTTTTTTAAGCTTATTACTTATTAGTCTTTCATTATTCACTATTATTACCATAAAGGTCGTGGGTTACAAAACTTTACTCTAACACATTGTAATTAATCACCAAATTATTGTAATTTTCTTTCACTTTATTGACACATTATGAAATGATTAATTACCCAAGATATTTCCTGTATCATTCATTCATATAATACATTTATATATGTATATATATAGACTGACGATCTCCCGCGCATTTCATAATGTCATTATTTCAAATCGGATTAAACGCGCATAAAGAAAATAAAGGAGAAGCAGAAGACGACCAAGAAGAAGGAGGGCAATAGTTATGGATTAATGCAATTGAGACATTTAGACTTGACAATTGACCGAATGTCAAAGATAAAGAGACCAATAATAGACCGAGACCTTACAATTATAATTATCAAATACTCTGCTAGTATATATAGAATATAATGAACTAAAGAATGCGTGTGTAGCAGATATTTGTTTATTTTTAGAATTTTTAAATGAACAAATGAAATATTAAATTAAAAAAAGGTTTTTAATTACTTTTTTTAAAATTAAATTTTTATCAAATCGAAATAAAAAAAAAACTATTGCGATTATTTTAAAAAAGATATCATTTTTTAAGTAAATAAAGTCAATAACTTTTTTTTAAACTTTAAATTTACAATTTTATTTAGAGATTGGAAAAAAATTTTTTATATTTCACAATTATAGTATCTTTAAAACTTCGAACTTTTTTTTATATTTGCTTTTAAAGTTATTATTCTTCACATTAATACAAAAATTGTAAACCCGTGTAAGAATTATAATTAAAAATATTTAAAAAAAAATTTATTAAATGTTATTTTACTTAAAGAATATATATTTAGAAAAAAGTTTAATTGAATTATTTTCTTCTTGATATCTATTGAAATTCATAATTTGTAAAATAATTAAAAATAAATAAAAGCATATACTTACAATTCAGAAGCTTCCATCTTCAGTAGTACAGACGCTACGGTTTCGGTGTCGGTGGGGTCACTTCTGCCCGTTCACATGGACCTCGCTTCCGGTGAGGCGGAAGTGAAGAGTGACTACAAGAGGAGGCAGCAAACGTTCCCCAAGGGGGCCGAATAGAAGTGGACCGAGTCACTTGCCAAGCAAAAAGAAAATTATACGCGTAAAATAACTTTTGCTGTCGGGTGTCAATCGTTTGATTTTATTTTCTATTGAATTTTAAAATTTTAATTAATTAAGTCAGTCTAGATATAATTGTAAAAAAATTAACAACTTTCACCACTCCCTACACACTGATACCGACAACAGTTGAGTGAGTGTCGGCGTGTAAAAATAATAAATAACCCGCAAAATCCTGGTCAATATCAAGAGAGGATGTGTGCTGATGGGGCTTTAAATCTATGCCACCTTGGGTGGTACAATTAGATATATAATACAGCTAGACTTGTACATACACTGTTATACTATATTATCTGGCTATGTGTGATCCCCCTACGACAATCCCTTCCTGCCTCGGTATCGGGCTATCATAATGTCACAAATACTCGTATCGGTGATGATACTACTCGTATAGTATAGTACTACTGTTGAATCATTAGTCGACCGGGCCTAATTTTTTCTGACAACATAATTTCTTTTTGTTACTTCTAATTCTATTTAGCTGCTCAACAGATCTGACACTAATACAATGCAGTTATAAGAAGTTCAGAGAAAATGCTACGGATTTTTCGATCGAAATTGATAATTAGTTTTTGTATTAAACGTATGAAAAATTAATTTTTTACCTACTTAAAAAGATTAATTTAAAAAAATAAAATTAATAGAGACACCGACATTGTTTTGGACCAATTAAAATTTTCAAAAAAAATCATATGAAATGATATGAAAAAAAAAAAATAGTTAATTTTTTGCCGTATCCCGTATAGACTAAATGTATTTTTTATAAAAATTTCTTGACTCTATCGAAAAAAGTTTAATCACTACAGTCTTTTAATTAATCAAAAGTTTTGTAAATGGGCGGTCGTGAAGCTGAAGACGTCAAGCTAAAAAATAAAGAAAAAGAATGTATACTTATTATAAAACTACAACAAAACTTATAATAGCCGTACAGTAGTTAAATAAACTTTAATAGCTTATAGTTAAAGCTCATTATAGTTCCACTTGTCTATATTTACTATAAATAATATTAATTTACTTCTTATATAAGAAAAATGTCAATAAAACAATGGTGATAATTTAATTTTTAATATTGTAACAAAAGAACGAAACTAAAATTTATTTCCATTTAAAATTCATGAAGTAAGAGCTTTAAAAAATTTATCGTTTTATAAATAAATAACAAATGTATATCCCTTATGCAACAGTTGCGTAAAGAATACAAAGTACATGTAATTAAATTTCATTGGTGTAAACCATAAATTAAAAAACAAAATCTTTGAATTTATTTATAAAATAAATTTACATTAACAATTTATTATTCTTTGCGGTATTGAATAATCATTGTCACTATTATAATTTTAAATTAATTACTTTAAATTTACAACTAATTGTTTTTTAATTTATTACTTGACATTTTAAAGCACGAGCAAAATTTAAATTTAATTTTTGTAATCAAAAAACGACTTTTTATAATAATTTATTCTGTATAAAATCAAACGAGCAATTATTTAATTTTTTTTTAAGCTTATTACTTATTAGTCTTTCATTATTCACTATTATTACCATAAAGGTCGTGGGTTACAAAACTTTACTCTAACACATTGTAATTAATCACCAAATTATTGTAATTTTCTTTCACTTTATTGACACATTATGAAATGATTAATTACCCAAGATATTTCCTGTATCATTCATTCATATAATACATTTATATATGTATATATATAGACTGACGATCTCCCGCGCATTTCATAATGTCATTATTTCAAATCGGATTAAACGCGCATAAAGAAAATAAAGGAGAAGCAGAAGACGACCAAGAAGAAGGAGGGCAATAGTTATGGATTAATGCAATTGAGACATTTAGACTTGACAATTGACCGAATGTCAAAGATAAAGAGACCAATAATAGACCGAGACCTTACAATTATAATTATCAAATACTCTGCTAGTATATATAGAATATAATGAACTAAAGAATGCGTGTGTAGCAGATATTTGTTTATTTTTAGAATTTTTAAATGAACAAATGAAATATTAAATTAAAAAAAGGTTTTTAATTACTTTTTTTAAAATTAAATTTTTATCAAATCGAAATAAAAAAAAAACTATTGCGATTATTTTAAAAAAGATATCATTTTTTAAGTAAATAAAGTCAATAACTTTTTTTTAAACTTTAAATTTACAATTTTATTTAGAGATTGGAAAAAAATTTTTTATATTTCACAATTATAGTATCTTTAAAACTTCGAACTTTTTTTTATATTTGCTTTTAAAGTTATTATTCTTCACATTAATACAAAAATTGTAAACCCGTGTAAGAATTATAATTAAAAATATTTAAAAAAAAATTTATTAAATGTTATTTTACTTAAAGAATATATATTTAGAAAAAAGTTTAATTGAATTATTTTCTTCTTGATATCTATTGAAATTCATAATTTGTAAAATAATTAAAAATAAATAAAAGCATATACTTACAATTCAGAAGCTTCCATCTTCAGTAGTACAGACGCTACGGTTTCGGTGTCGGTGGGGTCACTTCTGCCCGTTCACATGGACCTCGCTTCCGGTGAGGCGGAAGTGAAGAGTGACTACAAGAGGAGGCAGCAAACGTTCCCCAAGGGGGCCGAATAGAAGTGGACCGAGTCACTTGCCAAGCAAAAAGAAAATTATACGCGTAAAATAACTTTTGCTGTCGGGTGTCAATCGTTTGATTTTATTTTCTATTAAATTTTAAAATTTTAATTAATTAAGTCAGTCTAGATATAATTGTAAAAAAATTAACAACTTTCACCACTCCCTACACACTGATACCGACAACAGTTGAGTGAGTGTCGGCGTGTAAAAATAATAAATAACCCGCAAAATCCTGGTCAATATCAAGAGAGGATGTGTGCTGATGGGGCTTTAAATCTATGCCACCTTGGGTGGTACAATTAGATATATAATACAGCTAGACTTGTACATACACTGTTATACTATATTATCTGGCTATGTGTGATCCCCCTACGACAATCCCTTCCTGCCTCGGTATCGGGCTATCATAATGTCACAAATACTCGTATCGGTGATGATACTACTCGTATAGTATAGTACTACTGTTGAATCATTAGTCGACCGGGCCCCGTGATAATACTGATGCTACTGGTACTACTGTAACTACTGCCTGCTGCTGCTGCTGCTGCTGTTTAGACGCTGCAACTGCTACTATTCCTCCTGGTTAGTCTTCATTGTTACGATCACTCGCTACGAATTAACAACAATCAGAGTGCCGACACACTGTCATTATTATCCGCTTTAATTTTTATTGATACTCCTGATTAACACCAACAATGATATTTAAATATTATTTTCCTTTTTTTTATAACTCAATTTATTTTACATTCCAGTTATTATTTATTCATTAATTATTATTATTATTATTTTATTTTACATTATTTTCAGAGATTTATATTGTCCTAATTAAAGTAAAAAATGTATCGTCAGTTTTTTTTTTTTTTTAACTACTATTTACATAGCAGAGCATACTTGAAAAATTAAAAAATCAGCGGTAAAAAGAATTTTTTAATAATTGCCAGCGCTTGCGTTAAAATTCTTTATGCCTACTCAAAAAGTTTTTATTCGTTTCAGTACCCCATATTTTTATTCTGAAAATTAAATTACGGAAGTTAAACAAAAAGTTATGTATGAGTGAATAATTCTGTAGAAGCTTATACTGAAATTTATAAACTACTTCAATTATTTCTACCCTGTTTTTTGTTTAAATTATTAACTAAATAAATAAAAAATCTAGCAAAGTTATCTCATATATTTATATTGCTAAAATATTAATTTGTCAATCGATTTAAAAATTAATGGCACTGATTAATAATTCATACATCCAAAAATACTGAAACAGAATTTAATAGAAAAAAAAAATTTATAAATAAATGACAAAAGAGATTTTTTGTTTCGAATAGACTAAAATCTCTCTTTGTTGCGCTTTTTTCTCGAGTTTTACTGCTTTAACGGCTAAAATGAAAGCTTTTAAGGTTGAATTTTCACGCAACAGTATTTCCTTTTAAAAAATTTTAGTTTTTTTAGTCCAATTTACGCGGCTCGATTCAAAATTTTCTACTCATACAAGCTGACTGTGAAAAATAGGATTTCATTTTAATTAAAATGAACTTAACGGGTATATAGAATTACGCAAGCTTTATATTTTATTTTATTTCAATCAAGATCCTCGCACAGAATTTTTACTCGCACAATGAACAATCGACTTTACTAATAGAGAGCTTAACTTTTTAGAGCTGCGAGGATTATAAAAAATTGTTTTCAGCAATTGACTTTAAATTTTAATAGCAGGAACTTCATTCAACAAATCTTTTGTTATCAAGAAACTGACCTCGAATCTGGATCGACGATCGATATTTTGTATGCATATGTCAAACAGTAGCGGAAATTGGTACTCTCGTTAAATTGTAGAGACTCTCGAAAAGCTTTTCCGGCTACACTAAAATCCACTTTTGCCAATCAATTCATATCACTTTTTATCATTTAAACTCTCAAAACTGATTTTATTTTATTCATTTTTCATTTTCAATAAATTTTATTGCATTTCGTTGAATTTTTTTTTATAAATTTTCAAATAAAAAATGTAATCAAATATTTGCTAAAATCTATCAAAATTAAAACTATTAACTACAAATTGTTAACTCCAACATAAAGAAAAAAGAAAAAAATAACATTTATGATTAGTAAAAAAAAAAAAAAATTCTTACGATCAACAATATTATCAGTTTCGTAATATCCCAAGTTATCTCTTAATTCCACTTCATTTAACTCTTCCTGCATACTCGCGTGTCACTATACACTAGTAGAACCCACCCTCATCGTTCTCACTCAGTTGTCGTCCTCCCTCTTTACTGTTTTATTTCCCTCCCTCTCTTTATTTCTCTGCTTTCCTATCTATTCCTATCTACCTTTTCCGAGATTTATTTCCCTCCCTTACATCCTCTCGACATCCTTGCAAACATTCACGGAAAAAGCTTAAATGGACGTGTGTAGTATATGATAAGTATAGAAATCGAGAAGCTTATAAGTGACGGGATATCCTGAATTCTTCAAACGTTGTCTTCGAAGAAATCCACTACACCCTCATTTACCTTGTTTACTTTACTTACTCTTACTTAATACATAGATCAACATATCTTCTGATTTTTTACACCAATTCAGCAATATTCTATCAACCCAGCTAATTTTTATTTATTAATAATAATAATTAATGAACAAATAATAACAATTGGAATTTTTTTTTTTTTTTCAATTATTAATAATAGTATTAATATTAATATTAATTAAAATCAAAATGATCAACTTTTATAAAATATAAAAAATATTGTTTACTATAAATAACGCGTGTCAGGAGGTGTAAAAAAATAAGCGTACACAATAAAATTACCTTCGCGCGAGCACGCCACGAACACTTGTGGCGTGAGACTCAAATAGGAGAGACGCGGCCACCCGGTGGTACTGAGTAGTGGAGTTGAGTTGTGTGTAGTCGAGGTGGTGGTAACAACACCGAACTGCTAAAGAGTAGAGAGAGCCCAAGTCTATGTAGATGATACAAATGTAGTTACTGAAAACTAAGTAACTTTACGGTCTACAATCTTCAGATAGTGTGATAACGGGAGACACAGGATCAGCAGAGATTGATAGAAAAAAAAAAAAAACCGATTAAAAGTTGATAACTTATCGCACCTTTTACCCTTAATTTTATTTCCTGAAAACACTGAACACTGTCGGCCAGTAGTAAAGTCATCAGGATGTCACATGAGGAAAATCACTCTAACTTTATTAGATGAGTGTATGTACTCTTTGATGTAACGCTAAACCACTTTTTGTCTCTTTATCGTCATGACTCTTTTGTTTTCTTTGTCAGGTTACGTATCGACCCTCTGAACGATTCATCCAAAGGGCTAATTACCGGATATTAAAAGCAAGGTTCAAGATTTTCCGTGACATCCTTTTTTTTTTTGTTTCTTTTTTTATCAGAAATTCGTTTTATTGAAATCTGGTTAGCACAAGTTTTCATTTAATGGATTCTGCAAAATAAATATGACTTAAAATTTATTTTTGGAGTAAAAAAATTGGAAAGTTTTTTTTTATGAATTAAAATTATTACGCAATACCTTATTTTCTTGAGTGTAATGAATATCTGACTACGTAAAGATGATAGTATTTAAATAACTTAATTAAAAATGTGTCAATAGAAGTGAAACGCTATTATAAACGTAATTCTTGCCTCCTTAAATTTGTGTCAGTTTTAACGAGGAGGAGCTCACATATTTCCGGCATCACCGATATTCTTTCAATCTTGTATAATAATGAATGTCAACTTCTATTATCAAGTGAACAATGTATCTATAAAAAATTTTCAAACTACATATATCTATACATGTTCTAATATGAACTGAGATTACATTTTATTTTATGCAATCAAGTAGATTAAGAAAAAAATTAATCTCATACTTTAATAATAATTATTTTCGCTCATCGATGGTAGTACTAGATCCAGAAGAGTAAAAAATAGTACAGAGGGAATGAGGATCTCTTGAGATATCTGTCGTTCCAGTAGTGCAGTAGTAGTATAGAGTTTGTACGCAACAAGCGGTAGCTTGACGTATCCATGGCAACGCGCATCCCTACGAGCATTTTTCTACCTTACATTTGTATTTAGACGCATTTTCTTCCAGGATTCTTTATTTCTTCTCTTTAAAATCCGTGTAGATGATATTATTCACAATCTTCTCTTATTTTTTAATTATTATCGGACTTTTTCTTCATTTCTTTTCACTGTCTTTATTTCTTTTTTTTTCTTGATAATTAAAATAAATAATGGAACTTGACGACTTTTAAATACCAATTACGGAAATTTATTATATAAATAAATTTAATGAGTTTAAAAATTTAGTCAATAAATAAGTTTGCATAACATTTTTTTTAAATGTAATGACTGTGAGAAGAAATAATTTTATTCGTGGTTTTTTCTTCAATAGAATATAAGTTCACCGTAATACAATGCGATTGTTTGAATTCATTTGAAAAATAAAAGTTTCTAAAAAGATAAAAAAAAAAAAAAAAAATAAAAGGTTTTTTTTATCGTTTTCAGAATTAATTCAAAAAAAATTTTAGTGTGTCAAATTTACCAGCATGTCATTCAAAAACCTAAGTGCAGGATTCTATTCACGTAACAAATATATGTATAATGATAAAACAGACACGCGCATTCACTCATGGGATCAATAATCTCATCATTTGCAAACGCATCGATGGCGGTTGTCCTGGTGCTACTCTTGATTATTTCATCTATATAAAAGTATGTAGCGCTATTTTGTACGCATATAAAAAGAGCAATGAATGATTGATTTATTCACATGTATATCTGATCTTCTATGACATATATTCCTACATAAGTAATATATTATTCAATGTATTGTAAAATCAATTTAACTGATCAAAAGAATTATCAGATATTAAAATTTTTTATCAACATAATAATTCCAGTAATTTTTAACTAATAATCGGAATTCGTTAACTTGAAATACTCATTTCTAATTTGCAGATTTAATGCAGCAGGTGACACAGCGCTGAGCCAGCTTACCAATTTATTTTTGCTACAAAATGATTATACAGAGAATCAATTGGTAATTTTTTCTATTAAAAAGAAAAATCTCAACAACATGGATTAATTTTTTACCTCTTTGAAGTATTTTGAATTAATTCCTTCGACATACAAGGATGAAGCTGAAGAAACGTCGTGCCGAGAATCGGATGAATCGCCTGTGACAGCTCGGTATATCCCAGCCTCGTATCATTGTGATGTACAAGCTTGTGTGCTAACTCGACATTCACAGGATTGACTCCCGGAAAGTCTAATAAATTTTTTTTCATTTTAGAAATTTTAAATTGATAACGATACATTAACTTTACGGTCTACAATCTTCAGATAGTGTGATAACGGGAGACACAGGATCAGCAGAGATTGATAGAAAAAAAAAAAAAACCGATTAAAAGTTGATAACTTATCGCACCTTTTACCCTTAATTTTATTTCCTGAAAACACTGAACACTGTCGGCCAGTAGTAAAGTCATCAGGATGTCACATGAGGAAAATCACTCTAACTTTATTAGATGAGTGTATGTACTCTTTGATGTAACGCTAAACCACTTTTTGTCTCTTTATCGTCATGACTCTTTTGTTTTCTTTGTCAGGTTACGTATCGACCCTCTGAACGATTCATCCAAAGGGCTAATTACCGGATATTAAAAGCAAGGTTCAAGATTTTCCGTGACATCCTTTTTTTTTTTGTTTCTTTTTTTATCAGAAATTCGTTTTATTGAAATCTGGTTAGCACAAGTTTTCATTTAATGGATTCTGCAAAATAAATATGACTTAAAATTTATTTTTGGAGTAAAAAAATTGGAAAGTTTTTTTTTATGAATTAAAATTATTACGCAATACCTTATTTTCTTGAGTGTAATGAATATCTGACTACGTAAAGATGATAGTATTTAAATAACTTAATTAAAAATGTGTCAATAGAAGTGAAACGCTATTATAAACGTAATTCTTGCCTCCTTAAATTTGTGTCAGTTTTAACGAGGAGGAGCTCACATATTTCCGGCATCACCGATATTCTTTCAATCTTGTATAATAATGAATGTCAACTTCTATTATCAAGTGAACAATGTATCTATAAAAAATTTTCAAACTACATATATCTATACATGTTCTAATATGAACTGAGATTACATTTTATTTTATGCAATCAAGTAGATTAAGAAAAAAATTAATCTCATACTTTAATAATAATTATTTTCGCTCATCGATGGTAGTACTAGATCCAGAAGAGTAAAAAATAGTACAGAGGGAATGAGGATCTCTTGAGATATCTGTCGTTCCAGTAGTGCAGTAGTAGTATAGAGTTTGTACGCAACAAGCGGTAGCTTGACGTATCCATGGCAACGCGCATCCCTACGAGCATTTTTCTACCTTACATTTGTATTTAGACGCATTTTCTTCCAGGATTCTTTATTTCTTCTCTTTAAAATCCGTGTAGATGATATTATTCACAATCTTCTCTTATTTTTTAATTATTATCGGACTTTTTCTTCATTTCTTTTCACTGTCTTTATTTCTTTTTTTTTCTTGATAATTAAAATAAATAATGGAACTTGACGACTTTTAAATACCAATTACGGAAATTTATTATATAAATAAATTTAATGAGTTTAAAAATTTAGTCAATAAATAAGTTTGCATAACATTTTTTTTAAATGTAATGACTGTGAGAAGAAATAATTTTATTCGTGGTTTTTTCTTCAATAGAATATAAGTTCACCGTAATACAATGCGATTGTTTGAATTCATTTGAAAAATAAAAGTTTCTAAAAAGATAAAAAAAAAAAAAAAAAATAAAAGGTTTTTTTTATCGTTTTCAGAATTAATTCAAAAAAAATTTTAGTGTGTCAAATTTACCAGCATGTCATTCAAAAACCTAAGTGCAGGATTCTATTCACGTAACAAATATATGTATAATGATAAAACAGACACGCGCATTCACTCATGGGATCAATAATCTCATCATTTGCAAACGCATCGATGGCGGTTGTCCTGGTGCTACTCTTGATTATTTCATCTATATAAAAGTATGTAGCGCTATTTTGTACGCATATAAAAAGAGCAATGAATGATTGATTTATTCACATGTATATCTGATCTTCTATGACATATATTCCTACATAAGTAATATATTATTCAATGTATTGTAAAATCAATTTAACTGATCAAAAGAATTATCAGATATTAAAATTTTTTATCAGCATAATAATTCCAGTAATTTTTAACTAATAATCGGAATTCGTTAACTTGAAATACTCATTTCTAATTTGCAGATTTAATGCAGCAGGTGACACAGCGCTGAGCCAGCTTACCAATTTATTTTTGCTACAAAATGATTATACAGAGAATCAATTGGTAATTTTTTCTATTAAAAAGAAAAATCTCAACAACATGGATTAATTTTTTACCTCTTTGAAGTATTTTGAATTAATTCCTTCGACATACAAGGATGAAGCTGAAGAAACGTCGTGCCGAGAATCGGATGAATCGCCTGTGACAGCTCGGTATATCCCAGCCTCGTATCATTGTGATGTACAAGCTTGTGTGCTAACTCGACATTCACAGGATTGACTCCCGGAAAGTCTAATAAATTTTTTTTCATTTTAGAAATTTTAAATTGATAACGATACATTACAATAATGCAAATGAACCGTAAGTGCATGTACATATATATAACAACACAAAAGCAGTTTCATATCAAACATAATCTCTCAAAAAAAGATAAAAAATATCGATCTGTTAGTAATTTTCGTGAATCAGTACTCTGAAGCAGCACTTTCGCGGATTAAGGTCTAGTGCCGATCGTACTTACCGGGCATCGAGGCTAGTCGTCAAAGTAGAGTAGTACTAAATATTTTTTATACAACAAATATACGGTAAAAAGCATAAAATCGACATTTTTATACATACCAGAGATCCAAGCGTTGAAGAATAGTACAGGTACGCTATAACTCATGGACCAAAGTATGTGATGTTCCGTGATAAATGGGACTTCTGAATTGTTTTTAGCTTCGAAAGGATCATCAACAGCATTTAAGTCATCATCATTATCATCATCATTAAGCCCATCCTTTTTAATTAATTTTTTTTTAGATTCTACATTATCCTGATAATCTAAATAGTCTCGTGTTACAAAGGTCTTTACTCGACGTGCTAAATAAGCCTGAGCAGGTACATCCTAAAAAAAAAAAAAAAACTTAACAATAATAATAATAATATAATTAATGACAGCGAGTATAAAAAATGTTTGATTTAAAAACGCATGTGCACAAACGAGAGAGAAAGTGCGCACACGAATAAAAAGAGAAAAAAGGTATATTCATATAGTGCAGTTCCCGGCGAGTCATTCCTCTATCGATCGGCTTGTACCTTGTCACCACGGAGTTCCCAACTGTCCAAAATTTCATCTGAAACTCGGGCAAAACTTTTCGCATTCTCAACAAATTCTTCCCATGTTATAGTACCTGGTCCATCCATCCATATAAGATATTGTACAACTTTTACTCCTCAATTGAATGTGTGTAGTAAATATCCTGCAAGGAATTTCATTCATTATTTTTTACTCATGCAATATATAAATATATACAATACTAACAAACTACATACATGTTTTTATTTTAAATACATATATATAAAATCAAATCATAATAAATAGTAGATATAATAATAACTCGCTGCGGGTTGGAGCTGACATTGACATCGAATCAATTTCGATGAAAACCAAATAGACGGATACGGATGGAATTTATTTTTAAAATGAAAAAAATCTAAATTGAAATAATTATTGGCCAGAATAATATATATGTATATATATCGATTGCTCGAGAAAAATGAGAAAGGGGAAGCTGTACACCCATGAGAACAGCCAGTGTCTCCCTTATCCGGCCCCTCGACGCCTCGTCAATTGTCGGGTATTTTGCGTCGGCTAAACTCGCTGGTCCTCGTACCTCCCGCCTTCAGTATTTCCACTCAGTCTATACCTATATCATACAAAATCTCCGTGGGTGAACCCGTGACTGAAATGTGTCCGTGTGCACTACCGACTCATACTCACTACTCTCAACTCACTTACACGCATAATTCACATACCACACATACAAACACTGAAAATATTTTCTACCAATCAAAGCTCTTCTTTCCTATCAGGAATGTACTACGTAAATAAACAAATCCCGCATACTCGACCTCCAAATTCAAATAAATAAAAAAAAAAAAAAAACCCGCCAAATTCGAGTTTCTTAAATTTTGATGCCCAGCTATTTAAATAATTACTTATGAAAATCAATTATGCTCCTAGAATTTTCATAAAATTTCTAACAATACTTGAGAATAAAAAAATTTAGTTGTAAAAATGTCTGCAAAAGGGCGCTAGAATACCTTGAACGTCTGTCGTACCTGGACCTTGAAGTCATGAATGCGCGCGCAGTTAAAATTACCGCACATGCGCATTTTTATTTTTACGTAAACGAACAGTAGAAAACGCGTGTCTGTGATTACGAATTTTTCAGTGTATTTTATTTATACACGTATATATATAGTTATTAAACCTCTACACCCCTAGAGAAGAAGATCGTGGAAAGAAGAGAGAAAACGGCTCTGATATATACTACATGCACAATAGTGGCGTGCGCGTCGTACTCGGGCATTTATATACACGTGTATACATATACGCATTTAAAATATATATGTGAAGGGTTTTTGAAGTTGAGGGGTGGTGGACAACGCGGCAAGGGATGTAGTCTGGTAGTATGGATGGCGTCCAAGTGAATATGTCTGCACACGTATAAATATAAATGTTTGTGAGTATAGTGTGTGTTGATAGATAAGAGTGTATATAAGCATGTATGTATAGTAAAAGTGTGCGTGTGTGTATTTCAAAGTATAGCTGTGTGAAGGGGAGAGGAGACGAAAGCGGTGGCGGTAGCGCGGTGAAGTAAGGTGCGACGACAAAGTGAAGTGACCGAGAGAGGCGTAACTTTGCTACAGTGACGTGTCAGAGACGCGTATAACAAATAAATAATAAATAGTACTGTAATATATAAAATCATAAGTGATAAGTGATAAATAACAATAAATTATTTGAATGAAATAAATATTAATATTATAAATACTTACTTGCAGTGGTGGTTTGTGGAGAGAACGAGACGAGAGCAACGTGCCGGAACGTGAGCTAAAGAGTAAGAGAAAGACGGAGCTAATGAACGAGGACAGAAATACTGAGTTTGAGTGAGAAGAGGTTAAATTTACTGAGGCTAGAGCGAGACAGTTAAATATATATAACTGAGGGAGATAGTTTAGCTAGGAAGCAGAATAGCAATAGGTTCACTGTCGCCCTCTTCCACGGATTAAACATAGAGAGCGTCGCCGGGGAATAATCAGCAGCAACTAGTCCTCGTTGCCGTTGTCCTAGTCGACGTCGTATCCATTGACGTCTTAATTAACATATACGTTTTATTATTGTTTATTAATATTAATAATTACAACAAATATCACTAGTAACTACAAGCATTGTTACTACTGCTAATATTGTTATTAATATTATCATTATTATTTTTATCATTAATTAGTTTCGATATTTTGAGACACTAGTAGCATTGCTGTCGAAAAATCGTCATCGTTTCCATACGATGACGATACAGTGTGCTTGTCCAGCGGAGTTTAACCCGCAAACGAAGCCATGAGGAGTTGTATAGCTATTGGTACAAGTGAGAGAGAGGACAATTGGTGTAACAACGTACCTGTGTGACGCGTGTTTTAATATTTATATCATAAAATACACAGGATAAATTAGGAATTTTAATAATTAAATAGTTTTTGTTTTATTTATTTATTTTTTTTTTGTTTTTGTTGGTTAGTTTTTTTTTTCTTATTTTATTGACATTGAGAAGACTAAACACGCCGTTTCTTGTATTAATTTCTGTGGGTATTATTTTACAATAAGTTAAGGACTTTAGTGTCTGGCTCCCACGCCATAAATATAAACTTGATATATTTATTTACATACGTAGTAATTGTATTATATAATTATATATTTCGGAAATTGATAAGTAAATACTACGATGTACGCAAAAGGCAAGGGTTCCGCAGTACCTTCGGACAGTCAAGCCAGAGAAAAGTAAGTTTATTATTAATTATTAAAATTTATTAATTTTTTATTTATTTATTTCAGAATTGAGCCAAAATGAATATAAACAATTTTGTATTATATTATATTATAACAAACGAAATCGTGTTGTTTATTTTGGAGCAAAGGTGCCGGGTTCAGCCGACATGTTTATACTTCCATGCGCATTATCGAGATTTAGTAGATAAATGAATATAAAATATTATTTGTTTAAACAAAATTGATAAACATAAACATGCGGATTGTGAGCTGATGTTTAACTGACAGTGTGAAAAGTTGAGATGTCAAAACACTATATCTGACGAACTAGAGGCAGTTTTTTTTTTTTTTTTAGTTTAATCGCTGTCACTTTGGGATAACTATTCAGATATAATATATGTGCTCTGATTCACACTCCTAAATATATACATATATAATACAACAATACTAAACACGTGACAGTAGGCTGAGATTGAGCACCCCTGGCTATGTTCCAGATAACCAACTACATACTACACAACACTAGCTGTAGTGTTGTATATATGTATAATTTTGTTCCTTTCTCCATCCTCTCTTTTCTCACGCAAATTGTTAATGTTGTTTTCGCTTACGTTCGTCGGACGTTTGTTCGTCCAAGACGCCCCCCCGTGTGATGATGCCGTTTCTTACTTGTTCTGTGGTTTTAAAACCGTGGATATATATATTCCGTTAGAAATGACGCCGGGTCGTTGACACTCGACCGATTAAATGCACCTCAAGCAGAGCGGAAATTATTGGACAATTACCATGAATTCGTGGTTACATACTTGCTACTTATCCTTGCTCTCCCTTCATCCTCCTCATCCTCATCGCAATACACCTTCTGCTTCTTCAACTCTCATATTGTACTGATAACATGTAATACACACGTATTCATTTTAAATATTAAATATATTTCAATTTCGTAGTAGAATTGTTTTTAATTTTATTTATTATTGTTCCAGATTAGCTCTGTACGTTTACGAGTATTTGCTGCATGTTGGCGCACAAAAAGCTGCACAAACTTTCCTGTCGGAGGTAATTTTTATTTTTAATAATTTAATATTCCAAGAGCAAAATTTAAAGCTTCAGATATTCTAATCAAGTGTAAGAAATACTTGAATTTTCAATAAAAAATAAAAATAATTCAATATCATCCCATGTTATTATAAAAAGAAAAATATAAATTTCAAATTAAGTTCTTCAGGACTACATTCTTAAAGTTTAACAGATTGTCTTTTATGCTCTTGTTCGTGTTTGATGAAAAAATTAAGATATGTAATGGTTCAAGGAAGCAGCACTGTAATTTATTTATTTTTTTTTATTTTACAGATACGATGGGAAAAAAATATAACACTTGGGGAACCACCGGGATTCCTGCATTCTTGGTGGTGGTAAGTTAAACTCAATAAGTATAATTATTTATAATAATAATTTATTATAATTAATTGTTTGAATTGATTTTTACAGCGTATTCTGGGATTTATATTGTGCTGCACCTGAGCGACGTGACTCGTGTGAACACAGTAGTGAGGCCAAAGCTTTCCATGATTATGTGAGTTGAACAATTATTTCAATAATTATCATTAATCATCTGATCATTATTATCTGCACTATAAACAAAATAAAAAAAATTTTATAATAAAACGAGGAACTATCGGCGGTTGCATGACAACTAATGGGTTCTCTATTTTCTAGGGATTTGTAAACAGTGGTTATGGCGTTAATGGAATAGCTCACGTAAGTATAAATTACTAAAAACATTATAAACAATAATAACAATAATAATAAATACTATTGATTTAATGAATTGTTCTTGACTTTCAATATCATTGCTTACTAAAATTTATAACATATCAATATCAGCATTACTGAGCTTGATAACTTATCAATTAATCTCTAATGTCATAAGTTCATTAATAACTCACTAACTATTAACTATTAAATTTATTATTATTTATAATGTAAAATATTGATTTATACGTTTGAGCGATATATTTTATAGTTATATTTATAGTATTTTCAATTTTTAATAAATAAATAAAACAATTTTAGAATGCCGGACCAGCACCATCACCTCTCGGACAGATGCCACCAAATGATGGCATGCCTGGTGGTCCAATACCTCCTGGATTCTTTCCCGTAAGTAAATTAAAAATTATTCTATTATTTTATACACGTTACTATTTATTTTTTTATCTAGTCATAATAATTGACGGAGTTAAAATTTAACGGGTATGTGATAAAGCAAATTTTATTTTTCTTTTTTTTTTATATATATTTCTTCTAAAAGAACAATATCAACTCAATTTCAGTTCGAAAATTTTTTTAAACCTCGTACTCTATTAATTTTAACTTCTTCAAATAAAAATTCACATGTTGTCATATGTTGTCACTGTTTTAATCACAAATTGAGAATAAAAAATCAATTATTAATTAAGAAACTATTCTTTGTGCGGTCTTTCATGATAAATATCAATTCCATTTGATGCTTGTCGTTTGGTGGGTCATATCGGGATGCAATTATATAAAAAAAAGGCTTCACCCTACATACGATGCACGTTGTATATTGTACATAAATAATTTTATAATTTGTGAATGTCTCTGGGGAACATGGATTTAATTAAAATTTATTTTTCTGACAGCATTAATTTAAAAAATGAGGCCTTGTTATAATTACATATAAATTTTAATAATTATATTTCTTCCTTTAAGATATGACGATACATTTCATTTACTGAATTTTAAAAGTTACACTTGATTCAAATCTGGTTATTATTCAAAAAATATTCAAGTTTTAAATATTTTACATATATAAATACGTCGATACCTAGTACTCTAGGAGGCAGGCTGTAGTTTTAAGTACTTGATATTTGGTAAATTATTTATTAGTAATTAAGTGATTAAATGGTCATTATGTTTGTTATTATTTGTAAATTATTAAGTTATAGTGTAGGGATAGTTTTGAAACAAGTGTAAATTCCAAATTGCCATGCTTGACACCACTATTTTGTATTTATTATTTTCTTTGCTATGTACCTGAATCTTACGTATTATATGTATATATGAGTACATCACTGTAAACAATTCTATTCAACTTTGAAATCTTTGAATGATTAAAAATAAAAAATCTTTGCGATTATAATTTAATTCATATTGTAAAGATTTTTTTCCTAAATTATTCATTGAAAGGTTTTAAATTTGAATGATAAACAAAATTTGTTTGAGTGGTATATTAAAATATACATATTTACATATAAATACTTGCACTGGTCATTTCACTTTATTATTCTATTTCTCTGCTACATGGACTCAATGTAGGAATTATTTACCAAATCAAATTTTTTTTAGATATTAGATAATAGCCCTTACTCACTATAGAAATTAGTTCAAGCAAATACCTGTCTATACGTTATTAAATTTGGGAATTATTCGATGATTTCATAAAAAAACTAAACAAATGGATCACCTTAATGTAACTAATAAAGGTCAAGCTCTTGGGATTACACTAACAAAATACAGCCGCCCTAGAGACTAGATCATTTTTTTTTTCTTTTCAATGTGATCCACATTATAAATAGTGATTTATTTTACAGATTATTAATATTTTTATTAAATTATTTGTACGCATTGATCAAAGTTAAGGTACTTTTTTCAAAATTATTTTATTTATTATCTACTTGTAACAAAAATAATTTTATTGTCGACAGGATTTGCACAAAATATTGCTTGCTCGGTTCCTTATGTCAAAGTTCAGTAAAATATACAGTTATAAAAATTATAATTATTTAATTAACTGTATATTTTCTGAGTTTATTATATTAATTTATTTGAGGTACTATATACAAATAATATTATTTAGTTATTAAATATTTTGTATACATTACCTTAGATAATTAAATCTTGTTTATAAATCAACCAAATCATTATTTGTCAAATATTATATTATTAAATATTAATTTTGTAAGAAACAAATTTTTCATAAAAAAATTTATTTGAATTATTAATTTAAAATAATTTTAATCGCTAAAATCATAATTTCATACAGACTCATACAACTTAAAATTTTATTTTTAAAAAAAATTATTTCTTACAAGTTAATAATGTTAATTGTGTATGTAACATAGTATTAATAACGAGTTACTAAACAAATTTCGATCTAAGAAATTTTTTTTAACACAAAATCATTTTTCCTAAAAAGAAAAAAAAACTAAATTTGAAAAAAAGCCTTTCTAGTATAGTTGTTGCCTGGATCGCAGTGTTGCTACATGTCTGTCGTTTGCATTGCTTGTTGCAGAACAACTCGACAATGCGACCATCTCCGCCCACACACCCCTCATCACAGCCATCTCCCCAGCACCCCCAGCCACCCCCGCCCCCACACTCGCAGATGATGTCCACTCAGGTAAGCCTCATTCAACACATTCACACATTATCAAAAACTATCACTCATATCACGTCAATAATCATTCGTCATTTAATATTATTCCAATACCGGTATTTGTGTTTTTATTTACTAACTTGCTTACTTTTCTTTACTAACAATACTTGTCAATTGTCTCGTGTTTCAATCATCATTCATTCATTTATTCATTCAATTAATTAATTAGCGAATGTAATTCAGTGTATATTATTCAAATGAAATGATTGATACATGTAACAATTAAGAACACATTTAATAAGATCATTTCCTGTTTGTTTTATGTTTTTCGTTTCAACAAATAGTATAAATACATATTTTATAATAATTATTGTTACTATTAATATTAATATTATATACTAATAATAATAATAATAATAATAATAATAATAATAATAATAATAAACAATAACACATTAAATAATACCCTGAAATGAAGGTAAGAAACATAAATACGGCTTTTGTGCACTAACGCAAATTCATAAAAACTATTAATGCTTAAACATAAATACACTAAAGCGAACAAGGTAAGACTGGAAATGAATTAAAAATAATAATATACACTTTTCCAGTGTTAACTAAACACACAATTGCATTGTTCCTTTAATTATTAATTAATTAATTAATAAATAATAATTTAGCATCTTGCCCCTTGCTAAGAAAATCCTAAGCCTGTATATTGTAACGATAAATATTTTTCATTTACAACACTTGATATTTATAATAAAAATAGAATTAATAATGCATTCTCCTTAGAGTGTGAATCTTTTTTTTTTTTTTTTTTCTAACAGTACGCGAGTAGTTATCTATTTTTATTGAAACAATTAAGTCAAAGTCATAACAATTTAAAAAATTATAATTGCACAACTTACAAATTAAAAAAATATGTATATCTATTTATCTAATAAATACCCATATATTCTTCAAATAACATATTTATTTATAGGTTTTAATGTTGATGAAAAGAAGTTATATGTGTTGTTTATTGTTGCAGTTTATGGGACCTAGATATCCTTCAGGACCTAGACCTGGAGTACGTATGCCACAAATGGGAAATGATTTCAACGGAGTAAGTGTTTTTCATTAATATTTTCATTTTTTAATTTACATTTATATCAATTGATTGATTGATTGATTATTTTTATTACAGCCACCAGGTCAACCAATGATGCCAAATAATATGGATCCTAATAGACAAGGTAAGAATTAATTGATATAACATTTTTTCTGTCAGTTGATTTACGTTTATTATTTTAATTATTTTTTTTTTATTAAAAGTATTGGCAAGCATAACGAAAGAAGAATGATTTAGTCGCATGTGTATCGAAATAAAATATTAATCATAATTAAATTTTAAAATTAATTTTACTAAAAAATAAAATATAAAACATTTTATTTTATATTATATATTATAGACACAGCAATAAATGATTTTTATTCAGTAATCAAATATAATTTATCAAAAGGTTGAATTGCTGTGATTTGGAATGGATTGGTTTTTTTAATAGTCTATAAGACAGTGGCATAGCATTTATTAGTATTAATAATTGATAAATATTATTTATAAATCAATTTTGTACAAAAAAAAATACGAATTTACAGCAAAATTTGATCCATTGAATAATAATGAAATAGTATATTTTTTTTTTTTTTTTTTTTTTTTTTTTTTTTATAACTATGCCACTGTAAAAAATAAGAGTTTGTAGCAATCAACTTGACCTTACTATTATATTACCTACCTGCCGTACTAATGTGTGCTCTTGTGTTCCTCAGGCGAAGCTGGAGAGTTTGTAGGGTGGCAAGGTAGGAAACCAACCCACCAATCGAATCATACACACAATTACATTGTCGAGCCTACCATCTTATTTTCTCCTCTTCTGCCTACTTTTTTTTGTATTTTTATTTAATTCTGTGTTTTTATTAATTACACAAGCTCATTTACTTATGCTTAAAATAATTTAATCACGCACATCATTAGTACTAGTATAAAAAATTTTTTAATATCAAACAATTGCAACTACTTATCCTACATACCCGCACAAAATACATTTTTTTCTGTAAAGGAACAATAGATGTTTAATTAAAAAATAATATTCGATTATGGAGCATCTAATTAAATGAAAAAATAACCAGAGTATTTGCTTTGATTTTTAAACATAAGCTTTTTGTGGTTTCATTTATTCAATGCCTCATTGCAATTCATTTCACGCTACATCCACTTTTTTTTATGAAATTCTGTTTTAATTATTGTTTGTTTTAAAGCATGGAATCCGTTGCTTACTTCCAAAACTCTGGTTAAAAATTTATTCTTTAGATAAGTTATCTGCAAAAAATTTTTTTTATAAATCAATGAACAATGCCTGACATCCAAACGCAATTGTGTATTTTATTAATAATTGTACTTTTTAAAATACGAATCTAGACACGCTTTAACATCCAATCATAGTATCAAATTAGTGACAGTATTAACAAAAACTCAAAATCTGTGTAGCACAATAATAAATATTGAATGTATTACCAAATGTATAATTGAATAGAATTAAAATTAATATTGAATTTTTCTGTAGGTCCACCGGGTATGAATCCAATGAATCCACGAATGAATCCACCTCGTGGGCCAGCAATGGGACCAATGGGTCCTGGTAATTATGGCCCAGGTATGCGAGGCCCACCACCAAACAGTAGTTTAGGTCCTGGTGGACCCGGAGGTCCTGGTATGCCACCTATGAACATGGCAGGACCTGGTAGACCACAATGGCAACCAAACACATCAACAGTAAGTTTAAATTAATAAAATTTAAGTCGTTAGATTGCAATAAATTTTATCATTTTATTACAATTTAAAGCCTATGAACTATTCATCATCATCACCTGGTAATTATGGTGGGCCACCTGGTTCGACAGGACCTCCAGGTCCAGGTACGCCAATAATGCCAAGCCCGCAAGATAGCAGCAATAGTGGCGGTGAAAATATGTACACAATGATGAAACCAGTACCTGGAGGCAATATGCCTGGCGTAAGTATTTTTTTTATAATTATTAAATGTTTAATTTAAGCTTTGATAATAGTGAAATAATATTTAATAAAATACAATAAATTAAGTTTACAAGTGAATTATTGTTAATAGGATTTTCCAATGAGTGGAGGACCAGAAGGTGGACCTATGGGCCCAATGGGGCCTAATACAATGGGCCCAGTATTGAATGGAGATGGTCTCGACGGTATGAAAAATAGTCCAGCGAATGGTGGTCCTGGTACACCGCGAGAAGACAGTGGCAGCGGAATGGGTGATTATAACCTAAGTGGATTTGGTGGACCCGGTGAAAACGTAAGTATCGCCAGGTTATATTATTAACTTTTATACAAATCTTTATTTATTTATTTATTTTTTTTTTCATTATTTTGCAATCAATTCACAATCCACGGTCTTACGTATTCGCGTAGAACTTAATACGCATGCAATCCAACAATATTAAATAAAAAAAAAAAAAAAATAAATAATTTTTTTTTTATTTTTATTATATAACAATATAACCATTGCTTACATCATTAAGGTCTTTTTGTCGCAATTGCTAATTTTACCATAACGCGTTTATTTTTTCTAAAAATAATACAGTATCATTAGATTTTATTTATTATAATTATATTTTTTAATTTTTTAAAATAATTATTATCACTAGGCTCTCGTTAATAACTGATACTGGTGTGGTAGCTATTGCATTTATAAATAAATAAATAAAATTTACGCATTAAAAGATCGATCAGGTATCCATAGATTTTCAAATTATTAATTCACAACTAATCCAAATTTGATTAATCAATTAATTATAAATATCTACTGCTGCATATAATATTATTAATTTGGATACACGATCGATACTCATGGCTTAAATATGCCTATGTATATTTACGGAATGACAGATAAATAAGTTATTAATAAATTAACTCTAATATAAATCGCGATTTGCATTTGATATAAAATTTAAAATAATTGCCGGGTTTATTTAAATAAATAATTATCAGAGTAACCGCATTCGTGCACGTTCTCTATTCTCGACAGTTTTTTTAAATCAAATCGCCTTGGATCCAGCTACGAGATCAATAGACACCGGGTTTTACCCACAGTGAGAGGAAGGATTCAGCGCGAATAAGTTCTCCTGATAACAAATATTTTAGTTTAAAGTTAAATTAAAAACAAAACTGAATAAATAAATAAATAACTGCACAGTATAATTAGAAAAAGAACAAAAAATAATAATTAATTAAAACGATATTCGCGAATAGTTAAGACTTATGCAAAATGTACAATAAATCGTTATTTTTGCCAATTTTTTAAAATATCCGTGTTAGTATTAAGAAACTTAACAACAATTATTAACAGTTATTAAATTGCCATTAACGCCCATACAAACAAAAAAAAAAAAACTATGTAAATGCTTTTCTAATACTCGCAAGGTTGCTAATTATTATATTTCATTTTTTTTTTTGTTAAATTGTTTGTTTGTTTTACTTAATCTTTTATTATTAATTTACACCTTTGATTGTGAAATTACTTAGCGTTCGTTATTATAATGATTAATTACCGCGGACTATTTTTTTCTTTATTTATATTTATTAGACAATGATTTATAGTTCATAAGCGATGGTGCCTGATTTACGAAAGGTTGTTTTTTTTTTTTGTAATCATAATTGATTTGTCGCATAATATTATTCTTTAATTTCTTTGTACGTGTTTTCCCTGTAGTATTAATTTTTAATTTTTATATTAACCTTTATACCGTAGATTTTAATAGTTGCTTTGAAATAATAAAATTATTTATTTTATGAAAAAAAAAAATATTTTTTATTAAGATTTAACATTCTTAATATTAAGAGAAAAAAATAATGATATTATAGTTCTTAATAACTTGAAATATGGCGTAAAGGTTAATAATTAATTACCAGTTTTTAAATACATTTAAGAGTAATAAAAATTTGAAAACATAAAACTAATTCAATTAAAACATAAAAATCAATTTTAAAATTAAAATATTAAAGATTCTAGTCTATTTTTTTTTTGTGCATTTATACACGAGTATTTTTTTTTTTTACTTTTTATATTTGAATAATCAATACTCTTTAATGTAATCACAAAACTGGTACGAGAGAATAAATCCCTCCAATTTTTGCTCACTTCTATTAACAAACTCCCGTTTTAATCGGGAATGCACTCAATTAATCAATTAATTATAATTATAAAAATAATAATATTAATAATAATCGGCAACTTACGCGTCACAATTACCTAGTGGGCTCTACACTCTTGCGATAAAATAGCATTAAAGTAAAAAAGTATCTTGCCGCTTAATTGCTCAATTAATTTTTTTATAAGTTAATTAATTAATATAATTTGTACTTATTAATGAAAAGGAAAAAAAAATAAAAATAAAAAAAAAAACAAACAGATATGTTTTAAAAGTACAATCGACATCTTTGTCGTAATTTAAAAAGTTGATAATTAAACTACGCGCTGTGTTTATTTTAATCGTCTATTAATTGCGATTAATAATCAGTAATAATAATAAATAACTAATTAAATAATATAATATTATTAACAAACAACAATTTAAATAATCAATGAATTATTGTCTATGTTAAAAATTTATTAATCGTTTTATCGTGCTTAAGGACACATTATTATGTACGTTTATTTTCACACAATTACTAATTGTAAATATTTTAAACGACAATTATCATTTTTAATCACGATTCAATTTATATTTGTAAAAAAAAAAAAAAATGAATAACAGCATGAATTTTTTGGAGCTTGTTTAATTTTTTATAAAACAAACAAAAAAATAAATGCCATAACGGTTATTAATGATATTTTTAATTAATTAATTAAAATTTTTCAAGACCATATATGTAGCAATGTATGTACATATTTTTTTATATATATTACTAATAACCTATTACATAATTAATTGAACAAACAAAGCCTATAATTGTATATTTTAGAATGACGAAATAATATTAGTAATCATTATTTTGAAATAAATTAGTAATTTTTTTAACGCGATTTATTAAGTATATACGAGTAGAATTACTGCGAGTTTATTATAATTGAAATAATAAAATAATAAATAAAAATAATAACGTTGCCGGATTAACTTGAATAATAGATACTTAAATAGTAAGAAAAATGTTATATAATATTAAAAATACGTTACTATTTTTGTATACATATAAGACACGTAATGTGAGTACTGAACCTTAATGAATGAATGAATAAATAATGAAATGATAACAAACTTTATTTCCAATAAATATAAATTAACATATTTAATTTAAATTAAATTTATAAAGCATAATTAACTGATTAAAATAATGAGGGAATAAAGTTGATATAACTTAACAAAAAAAAAAAAAAA